>JAHLJT010009355.1:68913666-68991166 GCA_031308135.1 Acheta domesticus
GACGAGCCGACGAGCGGTAACGTTGTCCAAGAGTTTGGAGGAATTCTTTTCGTGCGCGGCCACGAGCGCGCTGCATTCCTTCTTCGCGAACGCCTTTTAAGTCTTTCTCCTGTGATCAACCGCGCGTTAGAGAGCTTTCTCGAGAGCATCGAGTTCGCTATTGTTTTTCACGGGTTTCCGAAGACTGCTTTAGTGCGCTGACCGCGGAGCGCATTGCATTCGTTCTTCGCGAAACGTTTTTAATCTGTTTTCCTGTTCTCCGAAACGTATAGAGAGCTTCGCTCGGAGCATCGAGTCCGCTTTCCTTTCACCACAGACTCATCATCATCATCATCATATCTCCTCATGCGCTTCACAACACCATCGATTTGTTCATCGACGTATCGCTTCGTGACGACGTGACGCGCACGAACTATATGTCCGAAAACATCCATCACTTTCTTGCGACTGAGCGTTTGGATTTCTGCGTACGGGCTTTTGAAGGAAAAAAACCATCAAAATTGTTAAAATGTTTTTAATGAATTGAATTTCATTAGCTCTTATAGCCTGATAAGTGAGGTAACAATAAAAGCTTGAAACTTATTTTATTTATTTATTGATTTTATTTATTTTATTTATTTATTTAATTTATTTTATTATTTTATTTACTTATTTATTTTGTATCAAGTTTTTTATTTTTTTTAAATTGAACCAAGTTGAATATAATTATATAATTCTTTTTTTTCACAAACATAAGGAGCGACACGGGCGTCGAACAGGGGGACAGTCCCGAACGCGAGAACTTTCGTTAAAGAAAAGCCATGGCACTGCCATGAGTGTACGCACGTGCGCTCTAGTGGCGAACGTGGGAAACGCAAGCGAACGCGAGCCAGCGCGGATGTTCAGGAGTGAGAGAATCAGTGCCACATGCGCGCTCTCGTTACCGTCACGTTAGCACTAGAGCTGCGTTTCCCGCGTTCGCCACTAGAGCGCACAGGCGTGCACTCGTGGGTGGTAAGGCGATGCGGCCCCAGCGCCGCGCGCCGTCCAAGGACAGCGAACGGAAGTCGCGCTTGATGAGATTGCGCGACCGGGCGAACGGATGTCGGCGGGTGATAGCGCTCGGCGAGCGCCGCGGTCCGCAGCGAATGCACAATATGAAGCGCTGTTCAGTTCAGTTCAGGGCGCTGTGCGTTTTCGGTCCGTGAATTTTTGATTCGTGTTTTTTTTCGCGATGGCAAATCCTTTGCACTACAGTTTGATCGAAAGAAGACGCTGTGCCGCCAGGTATTTCCCGTGGACGTCATGGGTCGCAGCGTGATTCATTACGCTGCGGCGTATGACGACGTACTCGGGTTGATTTTCAGTATAAATCGCGGCGATCACGTCGATCGTCGCGATTTATTCGGAAAAACAGCTTTACACTACGCCATGCGTTCACGGGCAACCCTGGCGTACAATTTTTTGCTCTTCGCGGGAGCCGACATAAATGCGAGGGATGATTTGGGTCTGGCTCCCGTCGACCATTTTCGAATGGTTAACGCAGGATGTAACTGCGAACCGGGTGATTGCGCGTTGTGCCGGCGAGTGCCTCAACACTGCCTCGTGAATATGGACATTCGCGGGTACGTCGCGAGGACGGCGAGAGGCGAGAACGGCGATCGTGATCATCGGCGCGAGAGGGCGGGGTCGTCGCGCCGCCGCCGCGCCGCCGCCGCCGCCGCCGCCGCCGCCCCGCCGCCGCCGCCGCCGCCGCCGCCGCCGCCGGCAGCGATCTACACCCCCCCGCCGCCATACGAATCGATCGTCGCCGTGCCTTCAACGTCCGGCCCGACAAGACGTGTCCCCCGGTTACGGCTCCGTCGCATCAGCGACACGGTATGGACATCGGAGACGGAATAGTAAGTGTTTTTTTTTTACAATAATTTTTTACATAAATTTATTTAATGTCATTTTTAGAGCAGTGTTCTAAGTCTACGTCTCCTTGTTGCAGATTTGCATCCTCAGCAGATCAGCAACACATTTCAAAAATACGCGCCAGTGCAAGAAACAGTAAGTTATTTTAATATTTCATTTTTATTTTAAGTTTTTATTTGCGGATTATTTTTTGGGGTGGGAAAGTGAATGTGAAAGTGAATGTGGGGTGGGAAAGGAAAGTGAATGAAATATTTCAATAGACATATTTTAATTGTTTATTATATTTTAATTAGTAATGACAATTTTTTGTCATTGTTACAAAATTCCATATTTGATAAACATACTTTTGATATACGACCATATTTTGGGTCGATGGAGATCGTTTTTTTGTATATTAGAACGACGTTGGCTTGATTGTTTTCGTTTACGCCTAGGTAGGTAAGGTGTGGTCGCTCTTTTAAAAATTGCTCCTCCGTAATCGTTTTGATGAGGGGTGTAAATCTGAAACGAAGAATGACAAAACATGTAAGTACAAGTACAAGTATTCATGACATGTAAAAAAAACTTTGAATTTCATCACGCGGTCGTTTACATACCTTGCTGGTAAGAAGACCGAAAAGACATCTCCTATCGTCGCAACGTAGGATTCCTTATCGAATTTCGTGCTAATAATGAGTTGTATGCCGGTAATTTCAAAAAATACACCTTTGGGAATATTGCCAAAATTTAATCGGGTATTTTCACTTTCCGCTTTAGCTGACATCTCCTCCCATGGACTATAACAAAAAAAATTTTTAACGCTTTAGTGCGAAAACGATTTTAGGACTACGTTGTATGTTTATACTATAAGATAACAATGACTTACTTTAGGACTTTGAGCCGCTTATACACGTAGACGGTGCAGTCGGGTCTCACGTTTACTTTTACGACTTCGCCGTCGGCTTGATTAAAATAGTGGGCCCTTACAGGATCTGGCTTCTGTTTTTTGAATGGCAGAACCATTTCTAAATTCTGCGATTCTGGTTGCGTGCCTGGAGGAATGGCGAGAGCGAATGCATCCGCCAGCTCATCCTCATCTGAATCGGACACGACAAGCATGTCGTGCTCCTTTTTATCGAATGGCTGTCCATGTATGTGGATGTCTCTGCGAAAAATCAATACATGCACCATTTGAAAACATCGTATTCATGTATGAAACATTCAATTGTTTCAAGATGTGCGTTCGTTGCAACTGTCGTCACTTACTGAGCTCGTCGTTTTTTTGCTGTTGTTTCTTCTGTCGGTGTCTGGTTTTGGTTTGCCATTTTGTTGATGCGAGCGCAGCAGTGTTAGGACGTGGCGTGCTGACTGCGAGTGAGCATTTTCAAAGAGAATGTCCTCTCTTTATAGCCTAAACTGCTTCTTGCACAACTTCCGTTGTGTCAATGATGTCATGAACTTCTTTTAAAATTTCCGTTTAATTCCGTTTATTTCGCAGGATTCTTTGACATTAACATTTCCGTTGGAATTTCCATTTTTTCAACACCAATGTCGTATGCTTCTTATCACTATCTTTCTTCTGTTTTTCATCATCATGTCGGTTTCCGGCAAATAACGACGTCCTGTCTTTCCTCATCATCGCCGTCGTGCGCTTCTTACCACCATCTTTCTTCCGGCAAATAACGACGTCCTGTTTTTCAACATCATGTCGACTGTAGCATCCGTAGCTGTTTCGACATCATGTCCGGCAACGCAGGACGTCCTGTTTTAAAAGTGCATGACAGTTGACTTTCTTCGTTAGTCGAGCGTTGGCTGCCATGGACTGTCGTCGAGACGTCGTTATTCATCGTTGCTTCTTCGTGGCAGTCATATTGTTAATGCTTTACACCATTCTCGTGACTTGCTTATACATACGGTGTACGGATTTTTTTTTCTCTTTCATTTAATATGTAGGCGCCATGTGTTGAACTATGTTTTAATGGTTTTCTGTGTTTTGATTGTTTCTAGGTTTATCTCATCAGCAGGGGAGCGGTGAACGTTCGCTAGCAACGTGAGGCTGGTAAGTTTTCTTTGACTTTCATTCAATACGTATGCGACATGTGTTGAAACATGTTATTCATTTGTTTTATGTTTTTGTTTGTTTCGATAGGTTCATCCCATCAACAACACATATTGCTAATGAAAAAAATTTGTTTAGCCCGTTACGTTCGCGAGCAACGTGAGGCTGGTAAGATTTTTTTTCTTTGAATTTCATTCAATACGTAGGCGACATACGTTGAAATATGTTATTCATTTGGTTTATGTGTTTTGCTTGTTATTCATTTGTTTTATGTGTTTTGCTTTTGTAGGTTCATCCCAGCAGCAACAGCGCCGTTCTTCATGTATTGCAAATGCTCTCAATTGGACGAACGTTGTACAGTCTTTAAACAGTCGGGTTCAGCGTGGCATTATCGCGAATTCTTTGAATGTCAGCGACCCCCTTACGTTTCTTAATCGCTGTCAAGTGCCCTTTCAACTGAAATTGTTCGAGCTCTTTGCTTCTCCTTCCGCGCCTGCTTTTAAAATTTTTGCGCAACTCGAATGTCGTTTCATGCACGAACGCCACAATCCGGAGACGGGTGAGATCGTGGGCGAGATACAACCCATCTTTCTCAACGCTCGCGCTGCCGTGGTGACTCGCAGTGATGATATCGGGGAATTTTTTTTTCAACGCATCGTTGATCCTATAAATTCCAAATTCGACGAGTTTCATGAACGGGAGAGGCGGAAAAGCGCTTCATGAAATCGTTGCCCTTCATGTTCACTATCATCTTTTTGAGCCCATTGCTCACACTGGATCATCGTACATTCCGCTCCCCAATAGCATTGCTGCCCGTAAGGCCGTGGTGAATGTGCATAATCAAGATGAGAAATGTTTCTTGTGGGCGCTGGCTTCGGCTCTCTTTCATCGACGTCAGCCCCCACGCGCCAAAATTTCTTCGCATGTCTCTCGCACTAGTACTTATCAGGCCATTTTTGACGAACTAGAAAATCAACTCGATTTGCGGAACATCACCTGGCCGATGACTGTTCACGAGATTAAACGCTTCGAACATCAAAATTCTAAATATTCTTTTCACGTGTTTAATCTTGTTTGGTGTTCTGAAAAGAAAACGTGGGATGTTGTAGGTCCGGTGCACTTTGCGAAAACCAAAAAGAGAACCATTTCAATTTTTTAATGTATGCATCAAGGGAGGTCACTCACTATGTTTGGATTAAAAATTTGGAAAAGTTGGTGGGTAGTCAACACAGTTCCAATGAACATAAGCTCTTCGCTTGCGAACGCTGTTTGAATTTGTTTCGGTCGCAAGAGAAACTCGAAGCTCACATGCAGCGCCGTGTCGCCGGCACGTTTGACTGTACCATCTGCTTCCTCAGAGGCACGATTCATGCGTTTCAAGAATCACGCCCGCCAGCAGAGATGCCCGATTGCGGTGTATGTTGATTTTGAAGCGCTCACCGTTCCCGTCTCTTCGTGTGAGCCTTCGCCGAGCAACTCCTTTCTTCAGGCCTACCAACTTCACGAGCCCTTTTCGGTAGGCGTGCAAGTGGTGTGCGATTTTGATGAAGCGCGCTCCCAGAGAATCGAGCTACGCGGGCGCGACGTCGCCAATCAATTGATCGATCATTTGGCGGACCTTGCAAAAGAATACGATGATCTTTTGAAGCATCCGGTGCCTCTCCTTATGCGAGAGGAAGACGAAGTTGCCTTTCAAAATTCCGACGCGTGTCACATTTGCAAGGGTCCTTTTCTTCCAAATTCCGCTCGTGTGAGAGATCACGACCATTTCACAGGTCTGTTTCGCGGAGCGGCGCATCAAGATTGCAATGTCAACTTCCGGGCTCCGAAGCACATTCCCGTCTTGATGCATAACGGAAGCGGGTACGACTGGCATTTTCCTCCTGCAGGCCTGGGCCGATAGTAGCTATCAAAAACTGAGCGTGATTCCGCACAATCACGAGAGATTCGTGTCCGTTTCTCAGAGAATCGGAGGTGTGGAATTGCGCTTTTTGGACTCTTTTAAATTTTTAGGCGCATCACTTGATGGCTTGAGTCACTCGCTTTCTGATCGCGATTTGAAATTTACTCGGACGGCGTTTCCCGATGATGCGCTCTTTGCTCTGGCACGCAGGAAGGGCGTCTTCCCGTACGACTATGTCGATTGCATGGTGAAATTGGAAGAAACGTCTTTGCCGCCGCGCGAGGCCTTTTTCAATCGGCTCAAAAACGAACACATCTCGGACGAGGAGTACGCCCACGCGCAGACCGTGTGGGCGGCCTTCTCCTGTCGAAATTTAGGTGAGTACGCCGATTTGTATTTGAAAATCGACGTGTTGCTGCTCACCGACATTTTTGAAACCTTTAGAAATTTGTGTTTGAAGGTGTACGGTCTCGATCCCGCTTTCTATTTCACCGCTCCCGGTCTCTCGTGGGACGCCATGCTCAAAACAACCGGTGTCACGCTAGAGCTTCTCACGGACGTTGATATGGTTCTCTTTTTCGAAAAAGGCATTCGGGGAGGACTCGTTCAGGTGGTCGGGCGCCACGCCGAGGCGAATCACGCGCACGTGGGGGATTCCTTTGATGAATCTGATCAGGAATCTTATCTCTCCTATGTCGATTGTAATAATCTTTATGGGTACAGCATGAGTCATCCGTTGCCCACAGGTCGGTTTAGATGGTTGCCGGAGAAGGACATTTGCGCGTTCGACATCAAGCAGGCGGGCGCTCAGTCCGATCGCGGATACGTTCTCGAAGTCGACCTCGACTATCCAGACGAGATTCACGATCGATTGAGCGATTTGCCTCCTTGTCCGGAGTCACGTGTGCCCCCCGACACGAAAAGCAGGCAAGTCAAGCTGATGGCGACGCTGTTGCCCAAGCGTCGCTACGTCATCCACATTCAAAATTTAATTCAGGCGACTGAGTTGGGCGTACAACTCACCAAAATTCATCGCATTCTCTCTTTCGACCAAAGTCCTTGGCTTGCCGTCTACATGAACCTCAACAACTCGCTTCGACAGCGCGCGTCCTCCGATTTCGAAGATAAATTTTACAAACTCATGAACAACTCTGTGTACGGCAAGTCGATGGAGGACGTGCGCAACCACCGACGCATTTATCTCGTGAACAGATGGTGGGGGAAGTGTGGCGCGAGGTATCTTATCGCGAATCCAGCTTTCGTGCGCAGTCACCACGTGAAGGGCGATCTCATGACCATCGAGTTGCTGAAAACGGAGGTGAAGCTCACGAAGCCCATTTATTTAGGATTTTGCATATTAGAAATTTCAAAATTAAGAATGTACGACTTCTTTTACCGGTATTGTGAAAAGGAGCTTCGCGATCTTCACCTTCTGTACATGGACACCGATTCATTTGTTTACTCTACCTCCACGAACGTGTACGCTGAGATGAATCGGTGTTCAGAATGGTTCGACACGTCTTGCTTTCCTCCCGGTAACGCGTTCGACATCACGCCACGCAACAAAAAAGTGCTGGGACTGTTTAAGGACGAATGCGGAAACGACCCCTTGATACAATTCGTAGGTTTGCGACCCAAAATGTACTCCTTTCTCACGCGCTCTCAGTCGGTCGTTTCTCGCGCGAAGGGAGTGCAGCGATCCATTGTTAAAAAATATACATTTCAAAATTATCTGGATTGTTTATTTCAAAATTCTAGTCGCATTGACAAGCAATGCTGCATTCGATCCAGACATCACATCAATTATTCTTTTGTCCAAAACAAGCGGTCGTTGCGTGTGGCAGACGACAAACGCTATTGGATCGATACATTCACGAGTTTGCCATGGGGCCATTTCCGCATTCAGTGTACACGCCCGTCCATTTCTTCTTGAGCGTTCGTCCCCTGCTGGCGGAGGGGGTTTCCGGTGTAGATGTGATAGTTTAGGGAGAGCATTTGCAAACTGGTTGCATTCGTTCGTCGGCCGCCGTCATGGAACGTTCTCCAGGGGACGTCGCAGTCGCGGATGGCGGATGGAAGGAGCAGTTGGCGCATAACTTGTACACTCTCTGCGATGGCGCCGAAAGACTCTTCATCATTGTCAGCGTGACCAGCAGTCAGCGAGCCTACAGCGATGACGTCCTTCGGGGGTTAAGGTACGGTGCCGTTGTGTTGCTGAAAGCCGTCTATGATGCTCTGGATCTGAAAGAAGCGCTGAACGAAGGCGATGAAAAAACTCTTCACGATCTCGCTGTGAAATGTCATGAGAGAGTGGTGTGGTTCATGATGCTTCTCGGCGCACAAAGAAACACGCCGTGTTGCATGTGTCAGGCTGACAATTTATTCGTGCGCGGAAACGCCATCCGAAAATTTTTGGGCATCATGGGGGACCTCTCTCCCTTGGATAATGACGACGCGACGTCACCTCCCCCCACTTATGAAGGACTGCAGGATTATCCTCCACTGCAAACATTTATTATCACAGTGCACGCTCAAGTGTTAGCAGTCCTCGAAGCGCTCGGACACCTCCTTCGAGATCCGTTCGGCGAAGCTCTGCGTCAGCGCGTCTCTCGCGCTCGTGAAGTCATCCAGTCTCTTCGTCCGCCGACCGAAAATCGTCCTCCGACGTACAGCGGCAGTGACTTGTGATAGTGACAGTGACGTGACAGTGTGAAAGGGTCACCGTGTTGGCTGCGGGTACGCGATAAAAAATTCTGTTCATTCGTGTTGTGCGCTTTCTAAAACGCCTGTTGTTTTGATACCCTCAAAAGCGAATATAATCATATAGACGCTTTGCACATGACGTGAAAAGAGAGACGCGTTACAAGTGCTGATAGGATATGCTTATATTCGCTTTTGAGGGTAATTTTTCCTTCACACGTGTGAATGATGTTTTTTTTGTGTGCTGGAACTCATGAAGGCACACAACGGCGTCCTTGCTGTACGTCTTAGACGGCAGTTTGGAGTTGGTGTGTCGGTGTAAGTTTTTTTTGTTTTTTTAAATGTTCCTCGATCACAATGAAAGGGGAAGATTGACGTGCGCATGGAAGCGACGACAGAGATTTGTTCAGTGAGGTCGTCTTGTTCGTTTCATGAGTCCCGCGTCTTCGTTTGCGAATACTGCATTTTTTTTTATTGCCGATTTAAATTTGTGACATGCGCTCGCTCGAATGCAGTGTTCAGTGTCATCGACACGTTTGACGTGATTTTCTTTTTGAAATCGGAAGACGCGTCGATTGTTCATGACAGGTGTATGGGAGAACAATCAGAACAATTTTCACCACCACCTGTTCACGGGGTTAGGAATACGGTGATGCACTACTGATAGCCATCTTCAGGAGAGATGTTTCGTCCTTCATCATACAACGACAAATCTTCTACAACTGCAGTGTGATCCGTTTCTGGTTCGGTTGTCACTAAACAAGTGATTATCTTGTCGCCGGAATATGTCACAAATTCCATTTGCTGCCAATGGCGGACGACAGCCACGTCATGTGCCGGCATCTCGCGGATGTGACACAGCACTTCAAGAGAACTTACATTTGTTGTCATGCTTCCCTTACGGCTGTTCTTCTGACAAATTTCTTAAGTGGGAGTATTACGCGGATCTGACAAGGCAGCAGAAAAAAGTTATACAGGCGTTTTTTTGCCACCTCCGATCAACATCAAGCGAATGCCGGAGCGGAACTCTAACAAACGTGCTAACGACAATGTTATAGTCATTTTCGAAAGGAGTCTCGTCAAACATAGCACATGCAGAATTATCTTAAGATATCGTATACTTTAATGAGGTGAGATGGGTTAGGTTCCTCGATATTGAAAAAGTTTTCAATTTGAATAAGTCCGGGTCCAAAGTTGGGATGATATTATGTGAAATAAAAACATCCCAACTTTGGACCCTGTCTTATTCAAATTGAAAACTTTTTCAATATCGAGGAACCAAACCCACCTTTCTTCATAGAAGTATACGTTATCGTAAGATAATTCTGTATGTGCTTTGTTTGACGAGGCTCCTTTCGAAAATGACTATAACATTGCCGGAGCACGTTTGTTACAGGCTCTCTCTGGCATTCGCTGTGTGTGTTTATCGGGGGTGGCGAAAACGGCTGTATAACTTTTCTGTTGCTTTGTCAGATCCGCGTAATGCTGCCGCAGAAGAAATCTGTCAGGACAACAGCCGTAAGGGCAAGAATGGTAACAAAGATCATAGTTCTCTTCAAGTGCATTGTTGCGTCCGCGACATGCTGGCACATGGTGTGACTACAGTTGGTCGTTGTAAGTAATGGAATTTTTGGCATCATCCGACGACACGATTTTCATTTGTTTAGTGACAACAGGAACAGAAACGCATCACACTGAAGTTGTAGAAGATTTGCCGTTGTATGATGAAGGACGCGTCGTCTGTCCTGAAGATGGTTATCCCTAGCGCAACACCGTATTCTTACCTCGTGAACTTGTGATGGCGACAGTTGTTCTGATTGTTCTTCGTACACCTTGTTATGAGCGCTCCACTCGTCTTCCGATTCAAGAGAAAGATCACGTCAAACGTCAGTAGGTCGCACTGAACTCTACATTGAAGGGAGCGCATGTCACAAATTTAAAACGCTAATAAAAAAAAATGCAGTATTCGCAAAACGAAGACGCGCGGAAAATGAAGCGAACGCGAGAGAGTCCTGGACAAGTCCCTGTCGTCTGTTCTCTCGGCAATCTTCCCTTTCGTTGTGACGGTGGGACCTTTAAAAAACAACCTTACAACGTCACATCAAACCCAACTGCCGTCCAAGACGTACAGCAAGGGCGCCCTTTTTGTTACTTCATGAGTTGCCTCACAGAAAACAACATCCACACGCGTTAGAATATTTTATCTTCAGACTTTCATATAATCGTGTCCTATCAGTGCTTGTAGCACGTCTCTTTACACGTATGTGATAACCGTCTATACGATTATATACAGTCTCAAGATAATGTATTCGCGTTTGTGTCTATCCTAGCAAATAGCGTTTATGTCAATCCTTTGCTTAACAAATAATAAAATATACATATTATGTTTCTAATCAACGCAGTTCTTGTGTGTACTCTAATGTTTTTCTATTTCTCTCACCTCCAGGTAGGGCGAGAACATCAAGATTGGTCATGCACTTGCACATTTACAAATGTCATCGCAAATTTTTTTGTATCATTTGGTTTCAATAAAAAAAAATTTAATTCTTATCGCACTGTTTTCATGTTTTTTTTCCCCTGTCACCGCCTTGTAGGGTTTCCTTTTTTTTCTCTCTAGCAACTCCCCACATTCCATTGCAGGCGCTAGAGGGGGAGGGGGAGGGGGAGCGGGCGCCGCGATAGAGGCCTCCTCCCCTCCCCGCCCGGGCGCGCGCCGCCGCCGCCGCCGCCGCCGCCGCCGCCGCCGCCGCCGCCGCCGCCGCCGCCGCCGCCGCCGCAGGCACCTCCAGAGACGATGTCGTCGTAGCTCAGAGCCAGCGTGCTCGCCCGACCGCTTCCGCCGCTGGCGCGCGCACAGGAAGCGGGACTCGGGCGCGGTTCGAGCCTCCCTCGGGCGGCGCGTTTTTGAGAACGGCGACGCCGCCGACCCCTGCGCTGCTGCTTCCGCGCTACCAACCTTCGCCGACAGAGCGCGCCGCACGCGCGCTACCAACCTTCGCCGCCAGGGCGCAGCACACGCGCGCTTCCACGCTTCGCCGCCAGGGCGCAGCACACGCGCCCTTCCACGCTTCGCCGCCAGGTCGCGCGCACACGCGCGCTTCCACGCTTCGCCGCCAGGGCGCGCGGCGCCTTGTGTCGGCACAGGGGGCTATCTCGGCGGCCTTGTGACGTCACAGCGACCTTGTGACGTCACAGGGGTTTATCTCGTGGCGCCGGGTGTTTACAGGGGTGGGCCTGTGTAGTGCGGGTTGCATTTAACCCCACTTCCGTCGCAGCTACGGCACTTCTCCACTACTAGTACATACATGGAAACTTTACCCTTAATATAAACAAAATACTAAATACATCATACGATATGGAGAGTACACATATACACGCATAGACTTGCGTGAGTACACATTCATACACGGAATTTTATACAATACTAATACTATGTTTATTTACAGTGGATAGACAAGAAAAAGAAAATTGATGGGAGCTGTTCCTGCGGCTTAGAAGGTGTTTTAGTTTTGAAAATGTGTGAGTTTGTGTGTGTTCTAATGGAGATGATAAGTGTATGAGAATTTTTAGTGTTGTTAGAGGGGTGATGGGTGAGTGATGGTGGGTGTGTGTTTATGGAGATTTTTGAAAAATGATGTCTATAGGAAGTTTCTTAGTTTTGTATCGTGTTTGTTTTGAGTAATATTCTATGAATGGGTGAAAGAGGGGGTATGTGTCAATGTTTGTAAAGATGGTGTTAATTCTTTCCGTAGTGAGAGTGTGAATAACTGATGTAATAGTTTGTGTGTTGTGTGAGCGTAATACATTCGCGTAAGCATCGCCTGGAAGCGGTTTTAGTGCTACTGGTATGAAATAATTTTCTGCCCGAGTGAGGAGGTCGTGGTTTATATCAAGCTGTGGCCCATACCTCACACGCGTAGAGCACCACGTTTCTTACACATGCGAGGTAAAGGCGAACTTTATTATTTTCCTTAAGAGAGTGGCTTCTAAAAAGTGGCAGAAGGGAGGTGATGCGCCACGTCATATTTTTTCGCGCTTCTTTTAAATGGGCTTTCCAGGCGAGGATACGATCGAAAGTAATACCAAGGTAAGTGATAGTGTTTTGCCACGGAAGAGTGTGTGCATTGTGTCGGATGGGAGCGACAGTGTGCATGTTGTGTTTGTTTGTGAAATTGATGGCCTTGCATTTCTGTGTGTTCAGCGTGAGACCGTTTTCGGCACTCCAACAGTGCATTTGCGTCACGCTGTAGCCGATTGACGGCAATGTTGACCCGGCTATCTTTCACTGCATATGCTTCAGCAAAGATGAAATCATTATGCATATGCATATGTCGTCAGCATAGATGAAACTATGAACTCCCGCAATGGCAGGCGCACCGTTGTTGAAGAGGGAAAAAAGAAAAGGAGAGAGAACGGCGCCCTGAGGGACGCCGGCTAGAATGGGGCGAGATGAAGAGGTGAACATTTGGTATTTAACTGAGAAAGATCTATGTGAGAGATAGCTCGTGAGCAGATTTAATAAATGGGGTAGAATGTAAGGGCGAAGTTTGTGAAGAAGAAGTGGATGATGTACAGTATCAAAAGCGAAGGAGAAGTGAAAGAAGAGAGCAGTGGCGATTGAAAGTTGAAGAAGCAAAGAAGGCGAAGCGCAGTGCCTGCATCGCGGAGGAGCGTTTTGCCGAATTGCGCCTCCCTGATTATGCCCCTTTGCTCCAGATCCCGTTGGATTCTCGTGAGAATGATTTTCTCAAGGAGTTTACCGAGAATCGGCAGGAGAGAAATGGGCCAATAATTTTCCGGGAGGCGCGAGTTCTTATTCGACTTTGCAAGCAGTGTAATGATAGCCGCTTTCGAGATGGAAGAAAGGTACTGCACAGAAATGCAGGCAGTGTAAATAAGTGCTAAGAGACGGGCGGCCCTAGGAGGCAGATGTTTAAGCATTTCTCCCGAGAGTTTGTCCGGGCCACCCGATTTGTTTGTGTTTATGTTTTTTAAGAGGTCACGTACCTCATCCGCCTCGATGTGCCAGTCGGATGAGATTTCATTTGGGGGCGATGGAACGAAATGGATTTCCGCGGCGGTGGCTGGAAGTTGCAGCGAGTTTGGAATGGTTGGCGGTGTATACCTAGTTTCTAATGTATCTGCAAAAATTTGTGTTTTAACAGTCGGGTCATAGGTGGGTGGGAGTCCGTTGGGGCGTTCAAGAGCTGTTATTGCGGGGATCGGATTTCGTAGGACTCGTTGCATCTTCCAGAGATCTTCGGCGTTGTTGATCTGTGATTTGTTTACGTAGTCCTCCCACATCGCATTCCTATGTTCCCTCATGAACATCGAGGTTTTCCGCCGTATACGAGTACCGAGTGACCATAGCCCGCTAGTATGCGTAACAGCCGCGGCTCTTCGTCGATCCTTGTGGAAGTCAGCGAACGGACGAAGTTTCACATTGTAGCCGCTGGAGCGCTGGTCGCCGACCATTCGCGAGACCTTCGGGCCGTTTTAATGCGTAGGGAAATGCCTGCATTTCGGGCAATTTTGGTCACTTAGAGTGGTATGAGGCATTGCAAACTCATGTTGGTGATTTCTGTGGTCAGCATTTGAAGCTGGCGCGCGCGCGCAGCTGTACGCCTCGCGCCAAGGAGCTCGCCGACGCGGAACGCTGGCCATCGAGCGAGTAAGCCTCGGGGTGAGGCTAACCCGGGCCGCGCCGCCCCTATTTAGGCGGGAGCAGGTGGCGGCCACGACAGTAACGGAGTAACGGAGTCTCAGAATCACCGAGTCACAGCAGAGGCAGCGCAGCGGAGTCGCTGGGAGAGAGCCTGTAGCCAGGGAGAGAGGCACACGCAGAGAGGCCGCACCAGTAGTCGTGCGGAATACGTCGCGACTGCCAGCCTGGAGGCGCCGTGCTAAGTGACGCACGGCGAGATTGCGTGCTGGAATTGCACGCGGCGGAGTCGCGCAGTCAGGCGTGTGGAACAGGAGCAGTGCTAAGTGACGCACTAGAGAGATCCGGGCTTGGACGTTAATGCCAGCTGGAAGAGAATAACTCCTGTATTGTTGATTGTGTAGTGTAAATAAAAATATTGAAGGAATAAAGGAATAGTTATTAAGATGACGTGCTTTCCTTTCATTGGCAAACGTAACAGTGATAATACTAAACAATACTGAAATTATATTTCACTGTGCAGTTTGCTTAAAAGAAATTGTGGAGTGAATGCTTCAGATTAACCCTTAAATACATAGCATGCTTGAAATCTACTTGGTTAGTAAGCCAGTAGTGATTCTTCTTGACATATAAAATGCAATATTTATTCTTAATTATTTCTGATATTTACCTATATATTTAGGTGTTTAAAGAAAACTATAGTGCACACAATGTCTTTAAGGTTTTTAAAGACTGGTTAAAACAAAAAAAAATTATTTTATCAGTTTTGTACTATGCATTTGTATATTTTCAAACTATTTATTCTTTAATCAATATTACACGCTCAAAAAAGTAAAAATTTAAAATAGAAGTGTTCGTGAAAAAAAGGCGTTAAATAACTAAAAGAAACTAGTTTTAAACGGACGACGGACGCTGTTATAAATAAATGTTGACGCTGCTGTAAATAATACTCAGGAAAGTTCACTCGAAAAAAGGACTCCAAATCACTATTGCCCTGGTAAAAACGTTCCCAACTAGAGATAGAATCAGAAAATTACTTTCGAGTAGCGAAATTCATATTGGCACTCTCGTGGAGGTACAAGAAAAAACTATTAGAGATTTTCAATAAGAGCAACTAAACTACAATGTAGACATTATTTCTAATTCTTTGCGTAGTCCGCTTCCAAATTACACTACAATGATAGAACAATAAGTCAAACATCAGAAGTAAAAATCAACAATCAGACATCTCGTGATATCGAATGACGTTTGTGAGAAAATGCGTCACTTTTTGATTGACAGGTGTTGCAATACGAGAAATATCCAAAGCTGTCTCTAACGATCATTCCCAGTACTTGGAGCCAGTGTGTTTTTATTGAACGTAAACAGAAATTGTTTGTGCTATTTGTGAGTGTATTTTCAAGATTTGTATCGAATTTTGGGAATAAACTGAATTGTTAGGTTACCGAAGTAAGGGTTACATATTTTATTAACGTTCGGAAACATTAAGAAGGTATGTTAATATTTATTTACTATGTGAAGATAATTAGTATGGGTGGTTATTAAATAAATAAATCTCATCTTTAAATAACCCTGAAGGTTATATGTGGTAGAGCAATTTATTGTGAAAGCTGTACTACAACTTCCAAGGTTTGTTGTGAAAAGAAACCTTCAAAAATATATTAAGCCAGCTTTACAAAAAAAAGTTTCCTTACATGTGACGAGAGCGCAAATTTATCATTGACAATACTATCATTGATATAATTTGTGAATATTTTTTCATCAGAGATCGTGCAGAACATTGCTGTTACTAAAGAAGTAATGGAGATGCCTAAATACTTGAATTCAAAGCCTGTGAATCGAAAAGTTGTGTTTGTAATGCGTATCTCCGTATATTTGCGTGCAATAGCAGATCGAGGAATGGTCGGGGAGCAGCGCGCCAGCGGTCAGTAGCGGAACTTTTAGCTATAACAAGGAGGAGGTCAGAGCAGTGTTGCTAATCCGAATTTTAGAAAATTAGCAGATTATGTGCCAAATGTTGGTAGAAGTTGGTAGAATGTAAAATGCAAAATTGGTAGATCTACCACCTCAATTTAGAAGATTTTTAAGATTAAAAATGCATGAACTGGTCTTAAAATGTTTATTTTTTGAAATTATACATATTTTTATTGAAAAATTTTTAATGTTCTGCGCTAGGCTGCCCGTTGTTTGCCATGAATCTTTTAGTGCGCAACAATCCCTCTAGAGTCTCCGTGAAAATTCTATTTCTCTGGAAGGTTTTCATATTATTAATTGCAGAAAACAATCTCTCAACGTTGGCGCTACTATGTGAAAGTGCGAGTAATTTTCTCATGAATTCGCATAGCAGGGGAAACATTGGAGACTGGTCTCCTTTTTCAATGGATGAAACATGCTTCCAGAATTCTTCAGGTGTAGGATCCACATTTTTTCTGTGAAATGAAATGTCATGTTTCTTAATAATCTCCACTCTCGGTCCAATTCGGTCATGTTTTCTGGGCATAGTCCTAAAAATAAATATGTAATGTAAATAAAAAAAATATTCTAGAGTGGACAACAATAATTAATTATGTTTAACTTGTCTTGAAACAGAACTCCTAAATTAGCAATAGTTGTGACTGCATGTTTTTCAATGATATGTTTGGTATTCATAAATTTAAGACATTTTAATCTTTGCTTTTGATTAAGGCTTAATGTACCGACACTAGTTCAATTTGTCGCCACCACGTGGCAGCACCAAATATATTAAAATTTACTTTACCAATAACGTCTGAACAAATGGTCCGATTTTCGATCTGTACACGGCATTTGACTCCTTTTTGTAATAGAATTTACGCTACAAAGCCCTTTTTCCAAAAAACTAGCAGAATCCCATTTTCTAAAATTTTTCTCGTACTTCCGGGAACAATTTCAAAAATGTGGGCTTATAGCGCGATGGCGACAAGCTTCCAGAATCGAACGCCGTATCAAACATGCAAATCGGATAAATAGGAGCGACGTAAAGTCAAATTTCGAAAAACACCTCACCCCACTCCGCCTTCCACACCGCCCCCCTCATCCGCCTAGTGGGGGAGGGGCCGCTGACTCAACGCGGAGACCACCGGCACAGCTAATCCCGGGGGCCTGCGGCGGACGGGCGGGCAAGGCAGGCACTCCGTTATGCTTTCGTCACTTCGCATCTCAATGTATTTTTCCCCGGCAAATGAAACTAGAGCAAACGTAATTTGAGAAAATGGCGTTTTAGCATTTGTGCAAATTTGGAATTTTCAGTTCGTTTTCACAGAAAACATCTGTTGTTGAGGAATTTTTAAGACATAATGTAAAGCACATATACTCCTAAATGTAATCATGTGAACAAAACGCCGTTAATGAAAATATTTACGAAATGTAAGGCTAGTCAAAGAATTACATTTTTGTAATTTTTGAAAAAACAAAAGAATAGAGCAATATGGCGTTTATGTCATCTCATAGAGTACATAGGCACTATCCTTTTCAAAAGAAAAAAATTGGAGCAGTTTTTGAGAAAATCTTGGTTTTATAGGTTTTTTAAAAATTGCACATATTGCACGCAATATTGCGCGAAAACTAAAAGTTTAAAAAAATGTACATGACCTTATTGAAAGAACTAAGTATGGAGAACAAATATCATTTTAAGGAAACATTTCTATCTTCAAATTTGCAGTTGTGGGAAGACGCCGAAAAAAATTCGGATTTTTGCAATTTTCCAAAAATTAGAGTCAATAATGAAAATAAGATCTACGCCACCTTTATGAGTATATTTTAGTTTATTCTTACAATTAATTTAAAGAAAACATTTGGAGTCATTTTTGATTGATTGGTAGTGACTTCGGGCACGTCAACTACGGAGGTCTTTAGTATCGCAAGTGTAGGGCGTGTTTATTTAATCGGGAGGTGGAGGTGATGTTAACCGCTGGATGGCGAGATCCGGCGCTGACCTTCCGTCTACTAGCGGAGTTTTCCCCAATCAGGTATCTGCCACCAGCGGGGCACCACCCCAGCCGGAACAAGCTCTAAATCACCGACCTATCTACCTGTCGGCTTGCGGGGTTCTTTCCTAACCAGGTATCTCCCACCAGCAACTCGGAATATTCCTGTTAAAAAGAGCTTCAATTTTCGCATTTACAGTAACGCTTACACGCCATTTTCTTAACGGCGGCTCCAAGTTTATTAATGAAAATTGCCATATAGGAGGATGTTTTACTCTTCATTAATATTCTAAAAGTAATATTACGAATATACTACTAGGAAACCGAATAATGAGAAAACTTTAAGAAATGTATTGTGGATGGCGATATATAACAGCTAGGAAGAAGATGGGGCAAGATGGTAAAGGTGGCATAGAACAAGGAAATTAGAATACTTTACTACGAGTAAGTCGGTGAAATTCTGTTGCACCACTTTTTCAAATTTGTCCGAAAGTACGAAAACATTTTTAAAAATTATCTTCAGCTACTTTACTTGGAAAATGGGATTAACCAGGTGAATTCTATCAAGGAGACAAGCCGTTTTGAGATCAACTAGTGGTGCTACAGAATGGCACAGACTTTCCCATATTAGTTTTCTACTTCCTTGGGTTTGGGCTAGAAATTCGGAATTGCTACACTGTCGTACCAGCTGCCATCTATCGTCGCCCAAAGTACATTTTTTGATATTTTCTTAAGTTTTCGAATTCCTGATTATAGAACGGAAATATCAATTTTAGAATATTAAAGAACAGTAAAACCTCGATCTGAATGGGAATTTTCTTTGAAAAATTAGGAGTCGTTTTTAAGAAAATGGCGGTTAAGTGCTACTAAAAATGCGAAATTTGAAGCTCTTTTTCACAGAAAATTTTTGAGTTTCCGAAAAACTCCCTTTGAAGTCATTTGAAACACATTAACTCACAAATACAATAGTGTTTACAAATTGCTGGTAATGTGCATATTAGAGGTGTGAGAGATCTTTCACAAAAATTACATTTGTGAAACTTTTGAAAAACAAAAAATTACCCCAAAATAAACTTCACGCCATATTAAAGAGTGCAATTTGCACTATACGTTCGAAAAGCATGAAGAAAAAATTTGGAACCCTTTATATTTTTTATTTAATAGGTAATTATAACACATTGATGTAAAATTTCAATTCTTTTAACTATGTGGCTAGGCTGAAGACCTTTAAGGTAAGCCATTACAATACCTACATCCTACCGCATTCTAACCTTTCGAATTCTGGCATTCACCCCTACTGGTCTCTTCATAGCATCAAAGCCGCGGAAAGGAGACCATAAGGTACGGCTGAGGAAAAAACCCCTGAAGGGGGGAAAACCTGCCGTCAGAAGACGAGTACATGCTAAACTACTAGTTGTTTTTTTTCTAAACTATTTATTTATTTCCTGGCGTGAGCATCTTCTCCATCCAATCTTTGGCCTCCTCAGCCCCTGAAATCAAACACCGCCACAGAAGATCGCCCGCACCACCGCCTCTCCGAACAATTTACTACTAATTAACTTAATTATCGCTTACTGACGAATTTAATTATTACTAACTTACTACTTAATATTAATCGTTAGCATTACTGATTACCTTTCTAGTTAATTTAATTATCTCTTGCTTATTGAATTAATTATTTTATCTCCAGTCTAGGCTCCGCTCGTACTACTAACCAGTGCTGTTTTCCCATTCCCTGATTACCGTTTCCCTGACAGTTCGAACCTTTCCTAAAAATGTTCTTAATTCTTTCATGAAGTGAGATCTATTATCAGCTAATATGTTTTGAGCGAGCGTTATGTTTCTGAATTGGAAGCAATAGTTCCCCATTCCCATCCATTTTCCTCTCCAAGATTCTGTAGCGCAGCAATTTAACAGGATGTGGATCCAATCTTCTCTATCACCGCAAAGTACACAGATTCCATTGTCATTCGAATCCTTCATTCTACGTTGCATCCACCCCCCTAACCTAAACCAAGCGTATCCCCCTCTTGCATCCCTTTTAAGTGTGTGTACGTAACTTTCGCATCCCCATACAGGACTCGTGTGAATTTGTACCACTAACGAACATTTTTCTGCCGATGCCCTTTATAAGAAAGATGGAGCCCTTTATAAGAAAATGGCGTTTGAGCGTTTCTGAAAATGCCGAATTTTGAGCTAGTTTTCATAGAAAACGGTTCAGTATTCGAGAAACTTTGTATGGCATTATTTAAAACACATTTACTCATAAATGTAATAATATAAACATATCGCCGCCAATGTAAATATTGCCTACGTGAGAGACAAGTTAAACAAATATTTTTGTAAATTTTGCAAATTAAAAAAGAATAGAGCAATATGGCGTTTATGTAATATCATAGACTACATTATGCACTATCCCTACCAAAAGTTCAAAGAAAAAATTTGGAGCAATTTTTGAGAAAATCTGTTTTTTATAATTTTTTCAGATTGCACATGTTGCAAGCAATATTGCGCGAAAAATACTAAAATTTTCAAAAAAGTGCACATGATCGTAATGAAAGAACTCGCTTTGGAGAACAAATTTTATTTGAAGGAAATATTTCTATCTGCAATTTTGTAGTTGTAGGAAGAGGCCGAAAAAGTTGAAAATTTTAGAATTTTCGAAAATTCAGACTTAACCGTGAAATTATGACCGATTCCACCTTAATATGTGAGTTTTACTCTATTCTTACAAGAAATTTAAAGAAAAATTTGGAGCCGTTTTTGAGAAAATTTCGAAAATGTTCGGGGGGTTTCATGTAAAGTACCGCTGAGTTTGATAGATTCCTTTTCAAAATCTCAAAGCATTGACTCGAGTCAGATCGACAGGGGCTTCTTCATTTTGAAAAAAACACCAACAAAAAACATACTGATTTAGGCGTTTAGTAGTGTTCACAGACGGACGGACAGACAGACAAACGTTTTGCTTTCAATTGGTTTTTCGGTATCAAGGACCCACAAAAGAGGGATTCTGGCTACACCACGTGTTAAGGGATTTTTTTCTTAATTTAGCAACTACATTTATTTCCTTTTCGTTATTAGGGCCCTGCCATGAATTTTTTTCTTCCGAAAATCCGCCGTTTTTTCGCGGAGCATTAAATAACTTTCCCTATACTACGTAAACAATTCCGTATATACGTACGTATACGGGAAAGTAAAAATCGAGCCGTAGGATAAAAGAGCTCGTGCGTAATCTCTGCTCATTCTTTCAATAGTGGAATAGTGGAATGATAACGGAAGATCTTAGAAGTAACAGATATCTAAAATAATATGTGAGGAGATGGAATTAATTGTGTGAATATCACTAATATTCCATTTTCTTTTTGAAATCGGTTCCAAACGGTAATCGATATTTTGTGTAATACTTCAAACAATTTTTTGATCATATTTGAAGGAAGAGGGGAGTATGTGAACAAGATAGTGTTATACTACTATTCAAATTATCTATCTATACTACTATCAAAATGAAACAAGAGCTAATTGCTATTAAATATATGAGACCGTTTACCTCTGTTACAGCATCACTAGTTTCATTTATGGGGAAAAAATATGTTGAGATGGAAAATGACGAAAGCATGACTGCCTGGCTTGCCAGCCTCGCGCGCGGCAGCCGTGCGCAGGCAACCGAGACTGGCTTGCCCAGAGACTCCCTGCCGGTGGCGGCGCAGAGAGCGCGTGGGCGCACGGGCGGATGGCGCGACGGCGCGGCGTGGAAGGGGGAGGGGTGTGAGGTGTTTTTCCAAATTTGACTTTACGACGCTCCTATTCATCCGATTTGCATGATTGACACGGCGTTGGATTCTGGAAGCTTGTCGCCATCGCGCTATAAGCCCACATTTTTGAAATTGTTCCCGGAAGTACGAGAAAAAATTTCAAAATTGAGTTTCTGCAAGTTTTTTTGGAAAAAGGGCTTCCTAGCGTAAATTCTATTACAAAAAGGAGTCAAATGCTGTTTACAGATCGAAAATCGGACTATTTGTTCAGACGTTATCGGTAAAGTAATTTCCTGCTGATGGTGCTGCGATCTATTGAATTTTCCTACAAGTTTTTTTCGGTACATTTAGCCTTAAAACAAAAACGCTGCTTTATTTGTTTTACACTCTCCATATAAAAGAGAATGCATTTTTTTTAAAACTGTATTATTTCCATTTCATTCATTCTAGCCACAAAGTCTTATTTCAATAACAGGGAAATAACATTGCCACCAAGGTAGATTTCTTCAATTGCTAAATGGTTTTGTTTATTTTATGTTCTAAATTCAAAATGTTGTTCCCTAAATCCAAGTTAAGATCCTTGCTACTGTTTTTTTCACATTCAGTCAGCTGCAGTAATTCTGGTTTAAGAAAACATTCCAAAATAGTTTTGTATGTTGTAAAAATCCGTTCATATAACAAATAAAGTTTAGGACTTTCTAATTGCATTTCTTTATTAATGTCATGGAAATAGGGCAACACATAATCTAAAAAATTAAGTATAGCTCTGTTGAATTCATGGATTTCACATGGATTGAGCTGCAAGTAGCCTGTCATTCAAAACAGCATTTTGGAAGTATAACTTTAAAGCTGGAAGCTGTTCTAAAAGCCGTTTGACCACAGGAAGTAGAGACAGCCATCTTGTTTGAGCTGGGTGTAGACGTTTGTGGGGTTTTGTATCCAGAAAGGACTGGAATTCTTTATAGTCACCCAGACGTTTTGGGCTATTTTGGATATAATTGTATACATCTCTTGCAAATTCCTCTACACCCCTTGGAAGAGTTTTGGAGGCATAAGAAGCACATAAATGAAACGAGTGGCAAATGCACTTCATCATGAATAAATGAGGGATCTCATTTGCAAATAGAGTGGACAATGAATGGTGTGAACCGAACATAGCATTTGCACCATCAGCTGCAAACCCAATCATGTTCTGTTTGTAAGGAATATTTTCATTATCAAAATATTCTTTGCATTCATTATGTAATGCTGAGGCAGTGCCCTCTACAATTGGTATTAAACATAAAAAATTATCTTCCACATTCAAATCTACTGGTGTTCTGGCAATGAGCGCCAAGTGTTTTGTTGTTGATTTGTCTGTGCTTTCATCAATAATCAAAGAAAATTGTTCAGTTTGTAAAGTCTTAAATAATTCGCTGTGAGATAATTTTCCTGTTACAATTGTAACAATGGCTTGCGCCTTAGATTTTTCGAATGTAATTTCTTTGGCTATTTCAGAATCGGAGTAAACATTTTGAATAAGCTTCTTTAGGTCACCTGAAAAATAATATTATTTGAATACCTATAGTGTCTTAATTAAAATTAATTTGTTGTGAATGAAATACAACAAAAATAGCCTACATTTATTAAATAATGAATTTGTAGACCAAGCCGCAAGCATACTAACCAGCAATGTTAAAAGGTAGATTACTTTTTGCCAAAAAACAAGCCATTCTTATTTCTCCAAATTTGATTTTATTCTCAAATGACTTTTTCAATGAGTTTGCCCAAACTGCGCGATTGATCGTTGACTTTCTATACCTGAAAACAAGTAGTTAACTTTTTAAAAGATTGGTGTTTTATATATTTAAAAAATAGATAAAACGAAATTGCGTATAATTTGCGGATTTAAAATATATACATGCACAATCATAGGCAAGTAATGATAAATCAATTGATTGTTAGTAATTTCGTTTGTAAAATTTTAATTAATTATTCAATATTAAACTAAACTGAGCATAAAACCACGGAATAGAAGTTCACCTTTCACACATGCTACATGCTTTAAACTATTTGCATGTTTATTTAGAATAAATCTTCCACCAGCACACTTAAGTCACACCTACATGATTTGCAATAAAAATATCCTTCACCCTTGGTACTTTCTTGAAGCCAACCTGCAAATTCCTTGTCTTTTTCCCATAATTTCGAACATTTTTGGTCATAGTGCCTTTTTCGAGCTTTTCGTAGCGGAGTTCCTAACCTAGAACTCTGTGCATCGCTTTCGCTGCTGTCAGAATCCATTATAAATAAATGCACGCAACACAGAACAAACAGCAATCAGCACCGTTAAAACGTAGTTGTTTAGTTTCAACAACAAAACAAGAGCAAAGATTCACCATTGATTCCGCAACAAACCAACCGGGAATGGGCCACAGAACAGTATAATAATGTCTATGGGCGCGAAATGGCACGAACGGTGAACAAAGTTGGGCAGTATCGAAAATACTTGTATTTAAAATACGTATTTTCGATACTTTTGTAATTTGTATTTTGTATCGAAAATACATATTTAAACATGTATTTTGTATTTGTATCGAAAATACTTTCTGATAGTATTTCGTATTTTCAAAATACAAAAATACTTTTTATTAATCCATCACAAACATTCATTGAGCCAGTAAACGGAGAGGGTCCCGCCACGTGGACGAGTGCAATCGGCCCTCCGATTCCTCCGATTACGTTTTCCCCCCCGTCGTCGGTTCAACCGGAGATAACCGGAGGAGCGCTGTAATCACGGTGTAAGATATATTTCTTACACCGTGGCTGTAATCGCGAGCTCCGATTCAATTTCTCGGAGAGCAGGCTCCGCGTGCCAGAACGAGTGCTGCCCATATGTGTGCCTCGTGGCCCTGTGGTTGTGCGCAGTGATTAAAAACTTGTGCTTGCGGTATTTTTAAGAGCTGGTGTTTCATGATGGTATATTTAGGTAAAAATCTATTTTTTTCCTGGGTACCTTGTACTAAATGAAGCTTTATATATACATTTTAAGTTTATTTGAACTAAAACCCGTCAACTTTATAACGCCTAAAATAGCCTATTTCAAAATTAATGCCTATTTGTGCCTATTCTACGTTTAAAAACCTAAAATGAGACTAATTTGCCCAATTTCTTTTGTCTATTCATTAGTCTTTTACTTTTTTCTTCTGTGTCGCCACAACAGACAAGGATGATATTAATTTGAAGTTTCTTTTAACAACCTAAATTGCATTCGTCCTCTTGTACCTTTTTATCCCCGTGCCTCATTTTGTCGCCTGTGAGAGAGTGAGAAATGAATATACCGGACAAGAATCTAGCGATAGAAGTCTCCACGCCACTACTTCCTGACTTCGTGAAGAAGCTGCCTCCGTTTCTAAGATAAAGCGATTGAATTTCCCCGAAAGCAAAGTGATCTTGACCGATAAGAAACATTCATTTTCTCTTGAAAACTTGGAAAATGTATTTGTAATTTACTGTGAGGCAAAATACGATAGGAATAATTTTAACTATTAAACTTGTTCATAAATAGTATTTTCGCAAAATGTTCAATACTGATTGTACGTAATATTGATTTATTGTCTTATCGTTGAGAAATATAATAAATGGTCAAAAAGTGAGTTTTCTTGTAAGTTTCGAGTTTTATTAGTGCGTATTCTACCATTTAAAAAGCCTAACAGATGCTGAAAGAATCTATTTTAGGCACCTAAAATGCATATATTAAAACCTAAAAATCCGCTGTATTCATCAGATATCCATATCATTTGTGATGTATATTCTTACTTGAAGTCTGAAAGGCATCTTGGTTAATTGTCTGTAACCTGCAATATTTGTTCCAAACTATCACCTCCCAAAAACTTTTGGTGAGGTCTTTAAGTATTCCTTCGGCTCTTCGCATGTATAAGATATGAACATACATCACAAATGACAGGGGTTGTATATAAATTATGTAACGCAAATTTCGAGTATTTTCAAAACTCCCTCCCCCCTTCGTAACGCACTTCACTATCTCTACGTAAAGCAGTGTTAAGCTGCCTCAGACCCCCTCCCTCCCCCTTTAGCGTTTCGTAATTTATGGATGACCCCATACTGATACCTGAAATGAGTTGAAAATTTCATTTGAAACATTTTTGAATAAAGAATATTATATATTTTTAATAATAAAATTTTTAATGTGAATTTTGAATGTGAAAAATCGTTTAAAAGAGAAAAAATAGGATAGAAGCTATTATGTGTAAAACACCGTTGGTTGTATTTTGTATTTTTTAAAGTATTTTAAAATACTATTTTGTATTTTGTATCTAAAATACTTCGATGAAAGTATTTTGTATTTGGTATCTAAAATACTTTCGGCGAAGTATTTTGTATTTAGTATCTGAAATACATTTTTCAAGTATTTTGACTAACCCTGACGGTGAACTGTTGTTGACGTTTTTGTTTTTTTGTGGTTTATGGCCTGGACTCTCTGTATGCTTGACGCGTCGTCGCATGGCTCACGCAACGTCGCTCGTCGTTATAAAAATAATTCAAAGTGATGATATATGTCAAACTAATTTTAAAAAATAGGTAGTTTTTAGGTCCAGGGTGGTAGATAGGTAGACTGAAATGAAAATTGGTAGATCTACCAAAAACTTGGTAGACATGACATCACTGGGTCAGAGCGCCGAGGCTTTTCATGCATACTAGCGGGCTATGTCCTGCCAAAGCAAGAAATAACGAAACATTTTTGCATAAGACGCCCAAAGCAGATAAAAGTACACCGATACGCGTTTTAAGAAGGAAGGTGCATAGTATTCATTATGAAAGATTTATAAGAGAGAAGTATCTAAAAGCAAGACATCTTGGTTTGAATAGATACCTTTCACAGAACGTTCACAATAAAATAATTGCAGGACGTTTCGAAGTTACTGACTTTCCCTGTTATTTACAAGGTTTTCAACGAGGCGTTCTATTGAATGCATTGGCATAAAGAAAAAAAATAGAAATGTCCCGTAAAGTGGATGTACTACATATACATCGTGTCTAACAGACACTATTTTCACTATTAAACAATCTTGCCACTTAAATTAGTCTTTTATTCAAATAAAACCTTAGTAATACAACGACTATTCTCCACTTTAAGTTCCTATATATTATTTTTCTCGTCACTAAAACAAGTGCAGAACCTCCTGCTCATGTCCCAAAGCTCCACCACACCATTGTCACGGCCGGTCCGCCACATATCTTGACCAAGGGCGAGTCATGATCAATCTAGCTCGCCTACCACAACCTGCTGTGATCCACTGCCATGATTAGCCGACTCGGCTACAGCACCCTCCGCACCCAAAAGCGTCGGATACGGCGCGAAACGAACTTTTTTTCTGAACCTCTGCGACTGCTGTACCGTATTCTGGGGAGGTTTTGTGTCACCGACCTCCACTCTCTGTTCGTCTGCAGAGACCTTAAGCTCTTCAGTCTGGTGGGTGGTCGGGCTGACCGGTGGCAGGATCCCCTGTGAACTAGACATCGCCATGAATTCTTTTAAAACTTTATCTCGAAATTGGTGCTGGGATAACATTTCTGACTATCGACCGCTGCTTCCCTGAATCTAGGTCTAAGCTGTTCTTGATGTCGGACCACTACTCTATCGTTCATTTTCACCCAATACAATCTTGATCCCCTGACCTCCTGCACCACTTCCGGGATCCACGCCGTATCTTTTTTAAAAAACTTACAAAATACTCTATCTCATACGCTGAATTTAGGTGTGCCCCCTTGAGATGTGTAAACGGTCCCTGGATGGAGTAATGAGAGTAATGATCTGTGCTGGCGACCATGGAGTAATTTCGACGGGCTCCTGCCGTCTCTTCCAGGAAGTAGCCAGTACACGATAGGTAGCCAGTACCCGCAAAAGAGCCTTGGTTTTCGTTAATCCCGCGCTCCTCACCTTGCACATTGCTCTTTTGAATGTCTGGACACATGTTTCTACTTCTCCATTCGAGTATGGGTGAAATGGTGGAGCGCAGATGTGCTGCACTCCATTTGCCCTGCAAAATTCAGCGAAGTCCGATGAAGTGAACTGCGTGCCGTCATCGAAGACCAACACCTGAGGGAGGCCCTCTGAGACGAACACTTTCTCCAGAGCCTCGATGGTTGCTGCCGCAGTCGCATCTCAACTACGTATGGGTATTTGGAAAAGGCGTCAACCACAATCAACCACAGAGTTCCAGAAAAGTCCCGCATAGTCTACGTGAACTCTCTCACATGGCTCCTGTGGTAGGGGCCACGATACCTGGCGCATTCTGATTGGTCTGACAAATTTCACAACACCTCACTAACTGCTGTATGTCTTGACTCATTCCTTCCCAGAAACAGTATCTGCGGGCTAATTGTTTAGTTTTCACTATACCCCAGTGGCCTTCGTGGAGCAGCTTTAATACACTTTTCTTGAGCGACTGAGGGATTACTCCGCGTGTATATTGGTCCCATACTAACAAAACTACCCCTTGATGGCCACCCTTTTCGGATAAAGTCTCTCACCTACCGTAACTCCTCGTCTTTTTCCGTGACCGCCACAACTGTTGCTGCATTAATGGGGAATTCTTGTATGATCTCCAACTCTTCAGTGTCGATTTGAAAGCATGCTTCCTCTGATGCATCAAATTATATATCGGGCCCACATGGTAGTCTTAACAACGCATCTGCGTTTGCATGTCTAGTGGTACTCCTAAAGTGAATTTCATAATTGTAGTCCGTGAGAAACAACACCCACCTCTGGAGCTTCTTAACTGTACCTTCTGGAATTTTCCTGCCGGGATGAAACAACTGCACCAAAGGTTTGTGATCGGTTATTAAATGAAATCTTGCTCCATAAACAAAGTCATTAAATTTCTTGACTTCAAAAATAATTGCTAAAGCTTCCTTTTCAATTTGAGAATAATTTTGCTGATGCTTATTAAGAGTTTTTAAGCAAACGCTATTGGCCTTTCAACACCTGCTTCATCCTTCTGTGGTAGGATAGCTCCAACCCCATAATCTGATGCATCCGTGGCAATCGTAGTCACTCTTCCAGGTACACCCGATATCACAGAATATGCAATGTGCCCAGTGCTGCCAAATGTGGCCTTTCCAGAGCTTGGACAACCACGCCTGGGCACTTGACCAATCATGGAGTCTAGGCAAAGCGGCTCTTATCATTGGCTTTTGCGCCAAGATTCAGACACTTCCCCCTTCCTCCCCTTGAAGATTTTCCTCCTCGTTATCTCAAAGGGGCGGAGCAATTTTTGAGGTGATTGACGTCAGCGTCGCTGCTTCGCTATCGGGGAGGGTGGCAGTAAAAGGAAGGGGAGGGGAGAGAGGGAGTGGAAATCTTCACTCAAGTTAAATATTTTATTAACTATTTTTGAATAACCATCTGTTAAAAGAAGAATAAATTAAATTAGAAGAAAAAATTAAGTCTTAAAATGTTACGATTCGATGTAATTTTCTTAAAACGAGGTATTAGGAAAATAACAAAAACGTCTTTGAATAAACTTTAAAGATACTGAGTTTGTAGCTAAGAAATTTCAATACCGTTACAATTTTCCAGTTAAAATGCTTAAATGGAACACAGGTGTTCTCGAAGGTACTATTTTCACAACTTATATTATGTTTTAGTGTGACCTCCATAAACAGTGTCTGGAGAATTATGTTCGATTGGAGGAGCTCCATCGCCATCCAAAGAAACTCCTAGAAACTTACTTTACTACAGTTATCGATATTCAAGTAAGGCACCGTTTTATTCACACGAATCACACCGTCCTTGTTTTCTATTGTTTTGTGAAATAATTTTTGCCTTTGTAAGGTATGTGCATGAGGAATATTTTCTGCCTAGAAAAGGAATCCCAATACAATAATGTGATCAAACATCATAATTCATTTGACTTTAGATAAATACCTACAACATCAGTGTTTTCATGAACTCGCAAGACTCCAAATCTGAACAATTGATCTATTTTCTTTATTATTTACACAAAATTCAACTTCATAGTTTCTTAAAATAAACGAAACGTGAATTGTGCTTAATCACCTTAACAATTGCGTAGTGCAATATTATTGGCAAAATTGCCAGAAAAGATGTGACAAATATATAGATTGATTTTAAATCATATGATGTTTATGATTAGGGTTTAAAGGCGCTTCAACATGTCATTGGAGCTCGTGTCAATCAGTAAAATAATTTTTTTAAATTATAAATTAGTAAACATATAGTAAAGTCTGACTAATTATGAAATAAAATAACTGATAAAGAGAATGTTTCATGAATAATAGAAAATCAGTTCATAGAAGGCAATTTAAAAATCACCCTCATCTCTCGCGATGCCTTCTCCGAATGCCGCTTAAGTTATTGCAGTGCACGAGAGCATTCTATACGGTAAGGTCTGTTCATTTCTCGCAAATGCGGAGTGGGTCCCAACGCGATAAGATGTCCTTGTAAGAAGTGGCAGTGCCCGATCCGAAGGCGAATGAAAATTACCACCTCGCGCCTTGAGCCACGCATGACGACCAGGTTTTTATGGAGTTCTTGATCCTCGTGAGTTTGAAATAAGAATTCTGTCACTATTTTTGCCATGTTCGATGTAACTTATTAATGTTAATGATAAGAGTAACTTATTCATATTACTCTATTAATGGTACTGTTTATTAAAAAAAATCAACTGTTAAAAAATCAGTGGTGCTTATATATAGTACAAACTTCCTCGTACTATCTGTGAGTGTTATAACTGTAACTCACATAATATACTAATAATAAGGGGATAATATTAAAGGTAGTAATTTTCAGCTTTCTTGATTTTTCGGGAGAGGTTGTGATCAATTCCATGATTTATTATAATTTTTAACGATTTTAACGACGCGAACGCATTTACAAGGTAACCTTGAACGTCAGTGTGCCTTTATTTGCCACAGTGTAAACGAAGTTTTCTTTCTGAGTGCTATACATGTCGAGTTTTGTACCAAGAAAAGAGTATTTGCGGAAATTTTATTGTACTACTTTATTCAGAAGAAATCTGCAGCTGAAGCACACAGAATTCATGTTGAGATTTACCGTGAACATGCTCTGTCGAAAGCGACATGCAGAGATTGGTTTCAACGCTTCAAAAATAATGCTTTTGATCTTTGAGATAAAGAACACACTGGCGCACCGAAAACTTTAAAGACAAAGAGTTGGAGGCATTACTTAATGAAGACGCATGTCAAACGCTAGCTGACATCGCAAACCCGTTTGAAAGCATTAGGAATGATCCAGAAGCAAGGGTATTGGGTGCCGAATGAGTTTAAGTCGAGAGATGTTGAACGGCGTTACCTCACGTGTGAAATGCTGCTTCAACAGCAGAGAAGAAAACGTTTTTTGCATCGTATCGTGACTGGCGATGAAAAGTGGATACAGTACAATAAACCTAAAGGATAAAAGATCGCGGGGTAAGACGGCCACGCATCGACATCTTGCGCAAAGTCAAATATCCATGATTTGAAGCTTCTCCTCTGCATTTGAGGGGGATCAACTGGGTGCCATTTATTAGGAGCTTCTCAAACCAAACGAAACTATCACCGAATATCACTATCGACTGCAACTGATGTGCTTGAACCGACCTCTAAAGAAAAAAACGACAACTTTCCGAGCAGAGATACCACAAGGTGACTTTGTTAGACGACAACTCTCGGCTACATGGTGCAAAACCGGTAAAAACCTACTTGAAAACATTTAAATGGGAAGCTCTGACCCACCCGCTGTATTCACTAGACATCGCCCCTATCACCTATTAGTCCAGTCAAACGGTGCACAAAAATGGCAAATAGCGGAAAGTTTTGGTGTAGTTTCGATTTTTGGGTCCTATATGTTTTTGTGGTCGTTGAACACGAATATCGTGTTTGTTAACAAAAATTTTGCCCGGAAATACGTTTTTTTCGCAAAAAACAATTTTCTTCATTAAAACACGAAACTTCACGTTGCTCTAGCGGCTAAATGGTACGTTGGAGAAAAAAATCCTTAAGACATAAAATGTAGATAGTGTTCGGGCCCACAGCAAAGCAGAAATAAATACGTTCACAAGCAAGGCAGAACAGTTGAATTGCGTAATCGGCAGAGCGCAGCCGTTGACCGCTGGTGTCACATATCACCCTCACATCCGCTGATCCGCTTTCTACGGACGGCAACGGACGGGCGTGGCCGCTCGTACGTGTCCGACTGCCCACCTCACCCCCAGCTCGGTCCGTTGGAGGAGCAACGGACAAAAACTGCCAGATCATTGCAAATTCAGATCAAATGGCAAATGGTAATTGGCCGTCGCCATCCCCACCTCTGCACGCGTGTGAGCCCTTTCCTAACGTCTCTGCCCCAACCGAATTCGGCTTAACCGACTTCGTTAGTCCGCAGAAAGACACCGTGCAAGACAGACGCGTGTGTTCAGGGCTCCGCGCGTAAAGCGTGTAAAGAATCTATAATCGTGCAAATGAGCTGCATACGGCTCGCACATAAATTGTTTAATCGTGGCAGTGCACGCTCTGTCGCTCTTGCGTGGATTTGCGCCCGCAATTTTGGTTGAACTATGTAACTCGCGGCTGCTTCTGGTCGGCGTAAGGTAGCCACGGCGGTCCAAGGTGTCACTACAATAACTACGCTTGGACAGGTGTATTAATGCACCAAGAGAACTTTTCATCTTAATTCTGTGCTTCTTGTGCATTTACTGTGTAAATACTGTGCATTTAGTTATTAAATATTGTTTGTGCTGGAAATTTGCTCGTATATGCATCCTGCACTCCTGCGCCAATCCCAAGAGCTATCAAAGGGTTTCGGGACTACTGTACTTCAACAATACAGTCCATTCATACAGTCCACTCATGAACATTAAGTGTATAGTAGCCCCGAACAGATAGTTTTATTTTCTTTAATTTTATGTATGATATTTATTTACGAAAAGTGGATGGTTTTCGAGTTGTGTTGAAAAAACTAAAAAATGTCGGATTTTTAACGTTTTTTGCGAAAAAAACGTATTTCCGGGCCTTGAGGCACGGCGTGTGCGATACACGGTGTCGGCCACCGGCGCGGTAAAGCGGAAGGTGGGGAATGCACTAGCCCTAGGGACGGGGAGCAGGCGCGTGGGAGGTACTGGCGAACATAACTTCAGAGCTGTAAATTTGTACATTCTGTAAATAAACCAATTTGTACATAGAGCTCTTTCGCCTCCACGAACTAGGAAACTCTTTCAAGTGTGTGGGGGTCCATAAGAGTCCCTTGTTTCGATTTTCCACATTTCTTGTCGCACATTTCTGGAAACACATTCCTCGGTGTAGTCTGATGCGGGCCTTAAGGCGCGTCCAGATGATGCGCGTCACGGGAAAAAAATTGCATGCGCAAAGTTGAAAGACGAACGATCAACGCACGTGCGCTACCTTATCCACACGGTGCAACACTGTGCAGACAACACTTAGCTTGTTATATTCTGTACAGTGGATCTAGCTATTTGCACTGCAATTTCGGCAACTTATTTTATAATCAGTCGGAAGAAGAGAAAAACTTCCTTTTCCCTATAATCGTGAATGAATTGAAGAGTGAGTTTTTGTTTTCAAGAGACATTCTGAAAATACATAACCTTGAATGAAAACTTGTTTTTAATTGTTTCAGCTATATAACTTATTAAATAAATTTCGAAAATTGGTATTACCGAAAAAAAAAAGAATGAGGGAGATCTAAATGTTCTTCTACTATCACTGCAACACGCCGAATAGAAATGGAAATAATCAGTTCATTTTTACCGAAGAACTCTTACGGCTCAGTATTCCGGATGACTTCGCTACGAAATACACGTTCTTTGGAGGAAGCACACGAGAAAGAAGAACGAGATTCCCGTCAGCTCTGGAGAAGCTTGCGCTACTGCATACGTCCATTGTTTTGACGAAAGGACGCATGCTTCAAACGCATGCGCTACGTGCGCTAGGCGCATGCGTTGGACTCGTGCGCAAAATTCAACGAAAAGACGCATCGTGCGGACGCGTCTGAGTTTTTGCACGCCAGATTGGACAGCACTATCGGTCTTCTGCGCATGTGCAGTTCAAGTTTCGCGGAACTTGTGCATCTGCGCATGCGCAGAAGATTGATAGAGCTGTCCGCTATGGCGTGCGAAAACTAGAGAGTTTTTTCCACCTCGAACGGTAAGCATTTTCGATCTTCTGCTCATGCGCAGTTCAAGTTTCGCATCAGTATCTGATGCGGTTGCTATAAACAAGGAGACTTGTACTCAAAATAACATTGCAAATATTGAAAATCTTGACCGCTCTAAAGGCAAAGAGTATTTCTTGCATCATCATAGAACATCATCAATACAGTACAGTGGCACAGTATAGCCTGTATGTTCACTCGCGGCAAATGCCATTGAAAAAGTTTTTTCGATCACGTGACGCCCGCCATATTCTTGGTATAACACCCAGCGCGCGAAATACATAAGGATTACATTTAAAATGATTTTCTTTAATTAATTTGATTCTGTACTTCAATTCATTTTATTATTCTATCCATTTTATTGAAATTCACGTCCTCTAAAGCAAATTAAACACACACACTTAATTGGAAGAAACTTAACTTGCAGTTTTTGATATTAGTTTTGCCTGCCTTTACAGTACAAGACAAATAACCACGTTTTGAAGTCCTTTTTATCAGAGCAGATAATACGACTTGAAGGAAATATTGAAACACAAGCACTAAACTCAACAGATTCTAGTTGCCGCACTTTTAGTGGCAAATGACAGACGCTGCACGCCTGTTTTCTGTCCCCCGCGCTTTTCCCGCCATTCCACGTTGTCTAGAAATTTACTTTTTTCGCGTGCGATAAAATTGAGACAAAAAAGGCAATCATAACAAAGTTAATTGTCGTATAAGCAACTCGTAAGTTTCTTTGAAAATGTCAGTTCTCATATCACACTTTGTATATGCCTCCGAATGTTTCTGCTGAAATTCTATTGGCTGACAACCAAGAACATGGCAGAGGGTCTACTCGGCGCAAAACTAGATTTTAGAGAAAGTGTACATACTGGTTATACTGTGACTGTGATTTCAAAACTTCAAATTAAGTAGACATTGTTATCATTAATAGATTGAGATCAAATAATTCCTCATTCAATCATAGTTTGAATAGATTCAAAATTGTCAATTCAGGTTTTGTGTGAATGTGGCGAGGAGAATGACACAGCTGATTATAGCATTGTACATTATTTGACATCTTAATAAATATTTTGATGGAAAATCTCAATCATCTTAATGTTATCTTTATCCAAATTTTTGTGGACATCCTAAAAAATGTAGATATATACATGTTATCCCAATTATATGTGAATTTTTTGTGAAAACAAAAAAACAAATTTAATTTTGGTGATGTGATTCTATAAACCTAGTGTAATACGTAATTGTAAATAAATATGTAATTGTAATACGTAATTGTAAATATAACGTAATACAATGTTAGAGTCTAATAGTTCAATATTTTGAATATTTTTTGGAATGTAATTTGCTATGTGGCTGTATACTTATGTCTACCAAAATAAATTTTAAAAAATGTTACTTCATTTAGGACTTTTATAATATTTTCATCCCTTGTGTATATAACATTTGATAATAAATGAAATTAGTATTAAAATTTGTACCCAGATCTCACATATTTACATAATAATACTAGTATTCCTATATAAAATATGTAAAACAGAAATGAAGTAGATTTAAGAACTTAAGATTTAAGTACTCTTAGATTAAGATTTAAGTACATAAGTAGATTTAAATGGGAAATGTATTACACAACAAAAGGAACAAGACCAAAATGAATGTAAGAAATATAAATCTTTTTCCTCCCCAATTCATTTTGTTAACCAAGGTATTCACTATTTCCTTAATATATTGGAATCACATCATATTTTCACCGCATAATGTACCAACTTGATTGACAACCTACACCTCGAGATAATACACTGACAAACTACGTATGGAAGTAAATTACAGAATTTCACATTCATCTTCAATTTTCACATTTATATGTTAATACTGGAGAGGTGCTTCACAGTTCATGGGTGTGGTTGAAGTCAATTAATCCAAACATTTGTTAAATTTGTAAGCAAGTGAAGAAATACAATTAACTATCCGAAAACAAATCTTCCTATGAATACCGATTTATATCATTTGACCCACTAACTAGAAACGATACAACTCTTTTTATTTTTTAAAATTTTATTTCACATTTCTTCTTCGGTAGAAATTCTCTTTGCTTCGGTAGAAATATACTCTTTGCTTTGACCTAACCAATGAACTCACAAGGTATTTTACAAACTTCCATTCCTATTTCTTGTGAAGCCTTTACCACGTGTCCTATGAATTATTTTTTTATTTATTTGTCAAAAAACAGTAAAAACTGTATATGACGTCTGGGGAAAGAGATTTATCTGTGCACATTTTCTTGAGGGCCAGAAAAAAACGAAAAAATGAATTTAGAAAATAATTATTTTAGAAAAATAAAAATATTTGAAAAATGTTTGTTCCCGAGTTATAGAAAATCAATTTCAACGGTAAATGAACTACAAGCAAAAGGAGTGCTCGACAAAACGTGCGCACAGTGAAGCTACATTTACGTCCAGAAGCAAAACAAGGGGACATCTCAGTATTTGCTCAATGGATCAGGGAAACTGGACAAAAACCTGATCGAGATGGGGGTCATTGACCCGGAAGCTGAAGTACATTACTTGTTACAGGCGTATTAAATATTTTTTAAAAATTTATACAATGCAAACGTAAACTAATTCATTATATATCTTTGTTTTGTTACATTAAACATTATTTTTCTTTTTCACGATCAGTATAGTCTCTAATTGTATAGAAACAGTTTTGCAGCTAAAAAGATCTTATTTTTAACTTAAGATAGTGTACCGACTTTAATTGCTTTATGTCATCTGGCAATGCGTTGTAAAGTAACGTACATGTATTGTATGTTGATTTCTTGTACTGAGCTGTTGATACTGACACTTGATGCACGTGATTTCTACGGCGTGTCTTGTAATTATAATTATCAATATTGCATGAAAATATGTTCCCTCCGTTAAGTAGGTCATTTTTGACAAATATTACAGATTCCTAAATAAATAGACAAGGCAATGGTAAGCTTCCCAGCTCAATGAAAAGAGGCTTGCAGGAATCACGAGGAAGGCATTTTTTCATTATTCGAATAATTTTCTTTTGCAATCTGAAGGTCTGAATACTACAGGATCAGCTTCCCCACAATATTATGCCGTATCTCAGGCGGGAATGTACATTTTCAAAATAACGCAACGAGCTGCATGAAGGCTGACAGAATTTGAAAGAATTCTGAATGCGTAACATAATGAACTTAATTTAGTGTTTAATTCTGTTATATGTACATTCCATTTGAGGTTTGATTGAATTGAAAGACCTAAAAATTTTGTTGCCTCAACATCAGCTAATTGCATATTGTTAATTTTCAATGAAACATGAGATTTCCGATTTGAAATGCAGAAATGCATTGAAACAGTTTTTCTTCCGTTAACCATTTGTTATTATTAAACCAATTTGAAACTTCTGAAATTGTACTATTTACTGCTACTGTCATCAGCAAACAGAACCGTTCTTCCATTTTTAATAGACGAGGGCATATCGTTTACATATAACAGAAAGAGAATAGGACCTAAGATCGAACCTTGCGGGACCCCATGCACAATTGGCAAAGAATTGGAAATATAAGTATGTAATGTCCTTTCCTGCCAGTATGGTATTTCTACTCTTTGAGTCCGATGTTTAAGGTACGAAGTTATCCAATCTAGGGCAATACCACGAATTCCATACGAAGGTGATTTGAGAGCAAGATCTTATGGTCAATAACGTCATAAGCTTTCGAGAGATCTAAAAATATTCCAATGGGTACTTCATTTTGGTCTATTGATGAAGCAACATCTTTGAGAAAAGAAAAAATGGCAGTTTCCGTAGATTTTGATTTTCTAAAATCGTGTTGTGAGTCTGAAAACGCCTTGTTTTTCCTGAGAAAAGTTTCCATTCGTAAGTAGAAAAGCCTTTCTAATATTTTTGAGAAAACTGACAAAAGAGAAATTGGCCGGTAATTTTGAATATCATTTTTGTTCCCTTTTTTAAAAAGTGGCTTAATTTTTGCTGTTTTGAAAATATCTGGAAATATTCCTGTACATAAAGAAGCATTGAAAATGTGAGTTAACGGATGTATAAAGGCAGGTGCACAAGTTTTTAATAAACAATCCGAAAATTCATCTAAACCAGATGAATATTTATTTTTTAGTTTACTGACTATTCTGAGGATTTCGTTGGGAGAAGTTTCGGAAATAAACATCGTATCGGAAATTTTTTGGGAAGTGTAAGATGTTGAATTTTGTGATTTTAGTCCCTTCGTGAGATCAGACGCAATTATAGAAAAGTGTTTGTTGAAGCGATTTGCAACTTTTTCCGGATTACTAGTTTCTCTTTCATTATCCTTTAAAATTACATTCTCTACAAGGTATCGAGATGATGTGGTTGTATTTTTTACGATATCCCTCATTACTTTAGTTTTGTTACTAGCGCTCAAAATATCCTGACTATTTTTCATTATTTTTGCCTGAACTATTACCTTTCTTAAAATTATTTTGAATTCTCGGTAGTATATATGTAAACCGGGTGATACGTTATGATGTTTAGAAATAAAGTAAAGCGTACGTTTGTTTTTACACGATGTTCTAATTCCTTGTGTGATCCAAGTATTACTTTTGCTTGAAATGTTTAATTTTCTCTTTTTAAGAGGAAAGCACGTGTTAAAATGAATTGAAAGCTTGGAGAAAAATAAATTATAATTTTCATTTGTGTCAACAGCGTTATAAACTGCGTCCCATGATTCCTTCATCAAGTAGTCCGTAAATAATTTTATATTAACTTTAGTGAATGCTCTGCACATGCGTGTATTATTTATGTCAGTCATTATGTTCTTAGTAATTGTAAGAATTTGTGCATCGTGGTCACTGTAACCTAGATTATTCGTTATTATTTCATATGTATTTGTGGGTTTGTTAATTATAATTTGATCTAATGCTTTTTGTGATTAAAGCGTATTCCGTGTTGGTACATTCACTGTAATATCTAAATTAAAAGAATGAAGTAAATTGAGAAACAGCTCTTTTTCGTGGGATTGCTCAGAAAATCAATATTGAAATCTCCACATACAACAATGGATTTAAAAGAGAGTTTACTAATTTTGTTCAGAATTATCTCTAGATTTTCCAAGAAAGTGAAATAATCTGAAGCTCGCTTTGTTGGAGGTCTGTAAATGGAAAGTAAGATAATTTTGAGAGTAGTAAGATGTACTACTGTTGTTTCTAAAACTTTTTCAACTGCATATAAATTGAATTCTGATAAGAAGGTAGAATCAATATACTTTCTTATGTAAATACACGAACCTCCGTAAGCAGGTTCCCTCGCTCTACAATACGATCCTGCAAGGTACAAGCTAGGAATTTGGAGAGTGATTATATTATTTTTGAGACAACCAATGTTCTGTAAAGCAAAAAACATCGGCTGATTTTAAGGACAGGGTTCGGCTCACTAAAACAACGGCGCACGGTTCACTCACGCATGGTTCACTCGCGCGGACCACGAGAACGGATCACTGTTGTAGTGGTGGGGTAGGAGCGGGAAGATGCCTTTGTGCTTGCATTGTGCATTGTGCGGTGTGGTGCGAATGTGTAATGGAGAATTACAATGGTTAAATGCATAAAATGCGTTGCATGCATAAAATAATGTTAAATGCATAAAATGTGTTGGTAATTATGCGTTGGACAGACTCAAGGATGTTTTATGTTAACGCGAGGGCCGAAGGCCCGAGCCTCGTCCTCAACTTGGACACGGGTAGCGAAGAGTCACGATTCCACACGAAAGTGCGTTGGCCACGTGGCCGGGCACCACGGTGTAAGAGATATAAGTGGGTCACTCCCGGTCTAAAACTGAAGCTAATGTGAGGCTAGTTCTCACAGTTCTCGCTATGTAAGCGCTGCGAACGACTTGGGCATTTTTGGGACAAGATGGTGATCCATTTAATAGCTTTGAAAAGGCTGATTTACACGTTGCCAGTTGAGGTTCCCAGCAACTGGCAAGTGGAGACTGGTAACGTGTAAACGCCTTGTTGCCAGTGACTGGTAAGACCTTCGCGCCAGTCACTGGCGATGCCAGCTGAACAAGTAAGTTTGGTATACTGGCATGCTCACGCTCTCCCCCACCACTACAACAGTGTCCGCCATGGCGATACCCCGGGGTCCCAGCACGTGTTTACACTGCTTTATTCTTGCACGGTGATCAACGTAAGCTTAATATTATTATTTATAAAAGTAATTGGGGAACAGAATGTCTCTTGAATAACGGAAGAACGAAATGACACGTTTGACTGGATATATACAGCATCGGAACATTTGTGGGATTGTTTTTACCAGAACCGCTAGGCTACAAATGCCGCATTTCTGGCAGTTGCAAATAAAATGGGGATAGATAACTTCTCAAGGTAGATTAAGTGAATAGGATAAAATGTTTACGGAACACTTGCTTTGCACACTGTTGTTTGAGCGCCGAAAACATATCAGCAGCACGTCGCAAAGAGTATACATAAGCTAACAGCAGCGAGAAAAATGTCTCATCTAGCATGCCATTACTAGCACTGTGTAAACAACTATTTCCAGTCGCACACAGCGCTAGCGCTGTCCAGGTGCTGGCAAACTCGTAACTGGCACACCAGTACTGGTAGCGTGTAAATCATCCTTAACTTCTGGTGGAAGCCACTAAATCGCGAGACGCCATCATGAATGCCCAACTCGATCGTGCGCACCGTACGGATAAGCGAGGAATTAGCTTCAAACTGGCTTCAAAAATTTTGCTCAAAAGGCGGCTAGTTGACACACCTAAATATCTTAGGCCTCATTCACAATGCAAACTTAACCGTAACGTAAGGCCGTAAACTTGGCCGCAAAATTTACACGTAAAAACAAGCATTCACAATGACGAACGTAAGTTTCGCCTGAACCAATCAGAATTCAATGTACTGAAACTTGATCGATTCGTCTCTAACATGGTGAAAAGGTCTTTCCACCATGGTTTCTAGCTTTTTCTTCGAAATTCTTATCGATGTGTCTTTATATACATGCGAGTAGATGTTGTAGTAGTGCTCACATTTCCTTCATCTTATAAGCAAGGATTCTCATGAACCAAATTCATGAGTAATTCGTCGGACATAATTAGTTTATTCGCCATCTCAGGTTAAAGTCACAATAAAAATTGTCTAAGTTCTTACATTGAATTCACAACATGCATCAAAAGCATTCGTAAACTAGTTCTCTACATTACAATAACAATGACATAACCATAAACTACCTGAACACAATCTGAAATTGAGCTTCCATGCTGCTCTCTGATTGGTCTTCGGTAGAATTCCGACGTAAACTTAACGTAAAAGCTTGGAGCTTGCGAACTCTTAAGTTTACGGTCTTACGTCTACGGTTACGTCAAGGCATTGTGAATGGTCTCGCTTAATAACACATTTCTAGGTTTTGCGGCTACGTTACGTTTACGTTTAAGTTTGCATTGTGAATGAGGCCTTACACCGTGCCGGGCACACTGTGGCGGCGCCGAGTGACTCGTTCGGAACCGAATCGTGCGCGCCGAACCCTGTCCTTGAAATTTACCAAAACATCTATTTGTCTTAGATCACATTGTAATGTTGCCTTGATAAATTCAATTTTATTTGATTCAATTGATTTATTCAATTACAACTGACGATGACTTCGGGCAACGGAAAACTGTGAGGCTAGCAGTAGCACTAATTAAACTTTAATCAAATCAGCTGACAAACACGAAAAGACAGTGCGATGTATATAGCATCATACACGGAGCACGTATAATAAGTATTATACGGAGCACGTATTATAAGTGCCATCTGGTGCCATCAGCTGGCCATCTGGGGGCCATCTAACCACAGAGAACCCTTTGTCTATGCATCTAACTTTGTTCAACGCCACCTAGGGTACCAATTAGGTGTCCCAGGTGGCGTTGCTTTGTCAATGGCACCATAAAACTCCAACACACTCTGGCGTCAAAATCATGAACAATTTCCATATAAAACGGCCGAATGATCGATTACCGTGCGATATAAGTCGCCCGCTAAAACCGGCGAAATAACGGGGCCTGGCGCGGCCCGCTAACACTGCGAATTCGATTTCGAGTTAGCGCATGCGCAGAGACTCAAAAATGCGGTCGATAGCTGCCCGTTAAGGCGTGCAAAAACTCTCGATTCAAGCAACCCAAAGTTTTCGATAAGAAAATTCTCGATTACACACGATTACACTTGTAAATTTCGATACTTGGGTTATGTTGACGTCTGTCATAATATAGCTGTGGTCGAGGTATTTTGTGTTGGAAATTTATTTCAGTATATTACCTGGAAAGGGCAACATTTAGCCAGTTTGTTTTTTACTTCGTCACGCATATTTCTATATCTGTTAATGGGAAGAGTGTCAAGTGAACAATAAAGGTGAAATAGAAATATCACATCCCTAAGACTTGGGATTTTGCACGGATGTGGTGCCTTGCGTTTTCGAAGTCTCATTTCTTCTACTTTCAATGAACGAAATAATGTGTTTTGCAACGTACTGAAACTCAAACATGTATTTGTAATGCCCTGTGATGACAAAAAGCTGCTCCTTTACAAATTGCTTGTAAGCGCGCATTTGTTCTCAGTGTCAATTGAGATGGGTGGGTTGTTTAGTAAATCTAAGCCCGCAAGTCGAGTCACGGCCCAAGACAAAGCAGTTTTACAGTTAAAACAACAGAGAGATAAACTAAAGCAATATCAAAGAAAGGTTGAACAAACCTTAGAAAGAGATAGAGAACTGGCAAGATCTCTTCTTAAAGAAGGCAAAAAGGATAGAGCTAGGTTATTGTTGAGAAAGAAAAAGTATCAAGAACAGTTGTTGGAAAAAACAGATGGTCAGCTTGAAAATCTGGAGAAATTAGTTCACGATATTGAATTTGCTCAAATAGAAATACAAGTTCTAAATGGACTCAAGGTTGGCAATGAGGCATTGAAAGAGGTACATAAAGTGCTAAATATTGAAGAAGTGGAAAAAATAATGGAAGAGACCAGGGAGGGAGTTGAAAAACAGAGAGAAATTGATGAATTATTGAGTGGAGCTTTAACTGAAGAGGATGAAGATGCTGTACTGAACGAGTTGGATGAAATAATCAAATCTACACTTCCAGAAGTGCCTCAAGATACACTTAAAGATGTGCAATTACCTGAAGTACCTGCTGATGAACTGGTGAAGGAAAAGAAACCTCAGAAAGTTGCATTAGAAGCTTGATAGTCTTTTTATATTGTTATATTAAATACTTTGTTGTATTGACGATATAGTTTCTATTCAAATCGCATACTGTAGCTTTACATTTAATACTGCTTTATCTTATCACATTTTTATTTAAAATGATTTTGTGATCACAAAGAAGCTTCAAAAGTGTGGATTGGCTGTGAAGAAGTTCATGAAGTGTTTTTTGTATATGTGACCAAAAATATTTAAGGTTTATTGTACCATGTATAGGACAACCTTGAATGCTGACCATTTCTTCACGGATAAATGCTAATAAAATGTGTATTGAAATGTGAACTTAGTGTCAGGGTTGTAAATTACCTCCTGTACCTGTACAAAATAATGTTTGAAATTTGTTGTATACTTATGTCCCAGTCCCTGGTAAAATCAAGATTGACTGCTTGAAGAAATCCAATAAGACTAGATTGTTTGTTGCTATGCCTATAAATTATTATGTATATTATGTAGTTTACATTATAACAGTTCCATATTAAAGCCATTAATGCATTCAACTCTTAATTTTAAACAAAAATCTGAAAATGGGGAGTTTTGATTGAGATTGTGAGGATATGTTTCAGAATTCCCAAGAATTGCCTTTCATATAAGAGATAGTATATTCAAACTTTGCAAACCGTATGGTTATGGGGAGATAAACCGTATGGTTTATCTCCCCATAGTGTGATGTGTAAAAAACCTTTGAAGTACAATTCTTTAGGAAGATAACATTATTTCAAAATTCAAAACAACATCATTAGATGAGCTCATTTTGTCAATTGCAAGTAAGTTTTATTATGTTTTGGTATGTCTAGAAAAAAACATTTGATGCCACAAATAATAGCTGTTGGTAGTTGCACACTATATTATGTGGCTTCTTCTGGCTCAGCATGTGTGGTTTGGGTATATACATTATAATGTACAAGTAAGATTCTTAAGGGTTGTAATGAATGAAAAGAAAACACATTATTGGTTACCAATTTATGATCAGACAGTTCATCTTCAGAAACAAATTAAAGTGACCCATAAATATTGCACTTAGTTGTTAGATGTTGAGACAACATATTCATTTTAAATAAACTTAAGTGAATATGAATTTATTGTACTGAACCAATCTGTGTTCTCCAGTATCATGAACTTCATTAAAAGGTTATCTCGTTACCAAACCCAACCAAAAAATTAATCGAGGCTGGGCGTTGCACATGGTATTACAAAGGTGATAAAAGTCGTTTTATACTAAATTTTTTAAATGAAAGTGTTGTCCCTATTTACCATTGTTTTGTATAAGCTTGCAAACTTTCTACTTTCTCTTATAGTATAAAGTATTGTAATCAACGAAAACAAATCATTGTCAAGATTTTCAAGGAAAAGACACATCTGGGGGTCCTGATAATGAAAAATTATGGGAATGTGTGTGGGTTTTTTCCCTCTCCCCAAAATATCTGTTAACATTTAACACATTCACTGTAGAGTATTTTCTTGAAAATTAACCTAGTCACAAGGTCCTGCAAATTTTAAGTGGAATTGTATTTTCATTAAAGCCTCTTAAATTTAAAAAATGCCAAAGTTTAAAATTTTTGTTCCCCTTCCTATGCTAGCACAAGCTAGATTTCTTTGTTAATGCAATCTATTCCTCACACTTAGGTTTTTGTCAATTAACAATTTGCTTTATTTATTTGCATGTTAATATTTACACTAGAGATGTATTTATAATTTTGTCGTTCATTTGTGGACACATGCTTCAAATATTCTCATATGAAGTTCATTTTTAATTATGTTACTTCAATTTTCATTAAAAAAAATTGAATTTTGAAAATCACTAATTCAAATATCTCACACTTCTTTTGCTGAAAAGTCTTCCAAGGGATAGCTGAAGAATCAGTAAGATACAAGCATGACAATAACCTGAGAAAGGAGGTAACCCCAAAAGCGAGACAAATCTCAAATGTTCGGAAAAACTTAAAAGAGTGCAACAAAGAAAACAAAATACTTTCAACTTTTCTTGATTCAATTACAACTTATCTCGGTTCAATTAAATCATTTGTATCTTTGAATTAAAATAAAAGGAAAGACAGTAAGGCTGTCTAAAAATAGTATATGAAACACATAGTAAAAGTGATTTCATTTTATTTGTTGGATTGCGCCACTTGGCCTATCAATCTCCTGTTGCAGCATTTCCTACCTGCAAAATAAATGTCACTTTAACCACTCATCATTAATAATTATTCATGAAAGGAATATTTTAAAAGAAAAAAAATGAAGGTTGAAACACAATTTACCCAAAATGATAAGTTCCCTTAATCTTTCATGAAGAATCGATTGGTGTTTTTCCAACTTGCAAGAGAAGTTACTGTTACACAATTTAAGAGGCAAACTACAGATGCTACACAATGGCACAGACTTTCTCATACTTGTTAGTTTTGTAATCTCTGTAGCCTTTTCGGTTTTGCTCCACCCTCTTCCTAGCTGTCATCAATTGCCAACTAAAGGTAATTTTTTCATATTTTCTCAATTTTTTGGTCTCCTAATGGTACAACTAAAATGTGAATTACGGAACACTACACACAAGAGAATAAGCATTTGGCCTCCTTTCAGTTTCTAGACATCATGTTCGCTTTGTTCTGTAATGACAAAGTAATACTTAGCTTGTCTTGTATGTTCATCTTGTATATCACTTGCATTTAGGATTACAATGCGACTACGAGATTTCCTCTTTCTCTGCTGATGGTCACAACATGTTTAAGGGGCAAAACATGGTAGTATTCACCATATAATAACCATTCTTTGAATGTAAATGTCTGTTAAAATAGGTTGATATTCATTACTCATAGAATGAAGACGTTAAACTTGTTTTGAAGCTGTATGAGCAGTTGGATGAAACACCCTTCTACTCCATTCAGGAATTTCTTGAATATACAGGTACATATCGCTTCATATTGTAAAGATTCAAAGAAAAAAATTATCAAATTTTGTAACATTGAATTTTAGAACAAACTTGGTTTTTGCATTTTATAACTAATTCTAAAACATTTCTTTATATTCAAGTTAAAAAAAATTCTCCCAAATTCTGAATAAATAAAATAGGTTGAAGGGGGTCATCCATAAATTACATAACGCTAAAGGAGGAAGGAGGGGGTCTGAGGCAGCATTACACTGTGTTACATAGAGATAGGGAAGTGCGGAGGGGGTAATGGAGGGGGAGAGGGTAATGAAAATACTTGAAATTTGCATTACATAATTTATGGACGGCCTCAAGGAAGCTGGAATGGGAATTTTACAAATACAAAAAGTTTCATTGTTTTAACTAAAAAATCTCACCACATGAATTTATTAATAAAATACACATAAAATATAACTACACAATATTAATGAATGTGGAATGTCATTATTTTTAATGCTTTAAAGTCGAGTGAAGCCCCATTGGAATATCTCTTGTTTCTCTGACATGAAAATAAATGAAAAGGAAAATAAATATTTATACACATTTTCATTATCAAAGAAAACTTATTAATTTAAATACATTTTGTCATGACTACAATCAGTAGAGGAATGAAATAAGATTCCAGGTAATACTTTATTATTAAACGAACACAATTTCTTTTCTTGCTTTTGCTTTTTGCAGTTTAGTTTGGCTTCTCTTTGTCATTGCTTGGGCTGCAACAGGATATCATAAGGTTAAAAGAAGTCACATTACATTGGTCTTAGCATATGACATTTAACAACTACCTTCTGTTCTTCTGCTGATTTTCTTCTTTTCAGGCTGGCTGCTATCTTGATCTTGAAGAAGTGCTGCAAAAATTCAACATTAATTAACCTGAATGTTAGTACCTTCTGATGTAACCTATCAATTAGGATACTCTCTACAATAAGCTATAAGCTAAGGAAAGATGACAGTTTTGTACTATTAATATAAAATCATAGACACAAAACCCTGTGCTATTGCTGAATATACACAGACCTGTATCAACCATATTTAAACAGTGAAATACAAATGATCATAGTTCATGATACATGGAATACATACAACCTGCAACATATTACCGTAATACTCTCTCTAAATATTGCAATTATGTAAGGTAAAAGACTTGTTCATTAAAAAAAAATATAACAATTTCCAAATACACAAAATAATTAAATAGAAAAATTACAAAATTAACACAAGGTTTCAAATCCTTGTACAGTCCTCAGTACGTACAAAAATTACTAGTATTATTAAATTCAAGACCTATTAGACTCATTAAGTTTCTATTTATAGGTTTCTTGTTCAGCAAGTTTTCAGACATTCAATTTTAAAACCATTAAAAACACAGACACCTTAAACAGACACACATACACAAACATTTTTTTCTTTTCACTTTTGAACAACGCATCATAGATAGCATCGTAGACTTTCACAGCCAGAGTCAATATGAGAGAAATTTTCCGGGTTGATAGGCCGTAGTCTAGTTGGCATTGAAAGGCCAAACGTGGACAAAATGTTTGGCCCTTCAATTCCAACTAGACCACATGGCCTATCAGCCTGGAAAAATTCTTTCATAATGTCATAATTCGTAATTAATTTTATATTATGAGAAAAAGAAATGACCCATTTCTATAAGTCATTTAAAAAGAAAATTGTTGTCGATTTTGTCATTTTCCCGTTTTTTGTAATACATTTTTTGTTGATTTTGACTACATTTTAATGGTACTTGCTTCAAATAACATTTATGAGATGCAACGAATGTTCTCATAGAATTCCCGAGTAGCTTATTCGATTACTTTGCTCAGAAATTGTCATGTCAGCCATTGTATGTTATCTAAGGTTCCTAAGATGCCTCTCCTTGTTAGTGCAGCTGATTTCTGGATAACTAAAGAAAGAGATTTCCTGGCAAAGAACAGTCCCAACAAAGTTTGAAAGCAGAGTTCACTTGAACAAATAGAAGAAGCCTCAATTACATCAATAATGTATTGCTTGAGTTGAGCTTGAGTACAGCTTGAGTTGTTCATTCAAACTGCTTTTGATCACATTTATTACATCATTCTTCTTTGCTTTTAGGGCATTTTTAAAAAATTTTAAGAGCATTTTATCGATCACTAGCTGGTACCCTGTACGTTGCTGACGCAGAAGAAATAATTGCGGAAATATCGTTTGAAATTTGAAAGTTGTGTTCTTTTTCTTATTTAAGAGTTCACTAATATTCCCCCTTCTCTCTTTTCCCCTCTCTCTTACTCTTTCTCATTTTCCCTCCCCCCTCTTTCCCTCTTGTTTCCACCCCCTTCCCTCTCACATGTTTTCCCACTTTTACTCTCTCTCTTTCTCCTGATTTCACTCTTTTTCCCCTCTCTCGCTTTCTCTCTGTTTTTCCCTCAAGAAAAAGAGAGATCTCTCTCCTCTCTCATTCTTGCGCAGTCTGCTTGTCCTCTCCTCTGCCTCAACCCATGTCACATGGACACGCTCAGCAACAATGAAGTTCAGGTGTATTGGGAATTACATTTAAATGAGGCTTGTGCTGCAGCACTATCTAGCAGAGTTACAATAATTGTACTATAGCTATATCCTTCCCAGAAGTGCAAGAAATAAGTTGACAAAGTTTTATTGCAATTTGATGAATGGTACGGCAGCATATTAAGCATGAACCAACAAACAAACATAGATTTTTAAATATTAGATTAGGGGTGGCCAACTTTAAGATCTACTTTTTTTCTTAAAAGGGTGTCGCGATTGACATGTCATAGACGTACTCTAAGGGATCATCCATAAATTACATAACGCTAAAGGGGAAGGGAGGGGGTTTGAGGCAGCATTACACTGCGTTACATAGAGATAGGGAAGTGCGTTACAAGGGGGAAATTTGCGTAACGTAATTTATGGATGACCCCTATGGGGGAAAGAGGGGTGTAAATGCATATTGCTTGAACAATGTGTTTCAGTGTAAGGTGCATTATAGCGAGATATGGGTAGGTAAGTAAAATATATGTTAAAACAATTTTTTTATTTTTTAAATCACTTATTAAGTTTTCAAGATACATGGTCATGAAGAAAATAAATTTCTTGATTCAACATTTGATAGCAGTATTCCATACACGCAGCACCTAAAAAATTTGATTTTCTGACACTTTTTCATGATAGATTTTTACTAACTTAAAATGCAATTTAATTTTTGTCAACTGCAATGTATAAGTTTTGTACTATTTGTTTGTAAATATGAAAAAGTTGTTATAAAAGTGCACAGTAAGGCTGATAATTTGATTTCAATATTTCACTTTTGAGTTTCTTTGTTGTTTTTTTGTTTCTTTAGGGGGGACCACTAAAATTAACCATGAAAGAATAATATGACTTTCTTTTTTGCTAATCTATCAATAGCTTGCTGAGTACATCATATTATTATTTCTAATATATTTGTATTATTGTTCCTTATTTTTCTCTCAGTGTAATGATCAAAGTTTGGAGATCTGTTGCCGAGAATGCTCACATATCAAGTAAACAGATAGGTAAGAAAAGCAATTTAATTTAAAACAAAGAAAAGGTACTTAAATTTTAAACAGAAGAAATATTGACACTCAACGTGGTCACCAAGGATAAATAATATTTGTTAATAATAATAATAATAATAATAATAATAATAATAATAATTACTGTTTATATTACTATTATTACTGTTAATACAAAAGAAGGTACCATATGACTTTACCAAATATTAAAGCTGACTCTAATACGCTGAGCTAAGATCACAGTGTCAGGGAGTCAGAATTCTAGAATTTATGATCTTGGTAAATTCCCAAAATGCTTTAAACTATTGCTAGAAAGTTTTGTCTTCTACAATCGATTCAAAGTCCATGGTACACAGAATTCTACCCCAAACATTGTGAGCGACTGACGATCGATCAAAATTGGCCTCGGGATCGACTTGTTGCCCCTGTTTTAGATCATCAAAATCCATCTCCTGGTGATAAGCCAAAAGAACCCCTAACCACATTAACATAAAGATTCAATGTAACAATTTTGTTTATTTACTTATATTGAATGGTGATATAGGCGAAATGGACACGTTGCTATGGGAGTGGACATAAATAAACAATACTCGCAGAGTACGTGATACAGTTCAGATACCATAGTCTGCAACGAACAAAAGGCAAAGTCCCTTATAGAAAAAAGAAATGTACACAGAAGGTGTATTCGTGGCTGGATGATAAAGAATCTCCCCTTTAGATCGCAGGCAGTCGTGTTGAAGGCATTGTGCATAGGTATGCTCTAATCTTTGCATTAGATGGCAGTGCTCTGTCAGATATTGCCACGATGAGGTAGCAAGGATATAATTTATTTATTTATTAACAGACTTAAAAGTCCTCAAATTACAATTTTTATATGAATTAACAGAAAAATGAGTTACACATTCTGTAATAACATTAACATTAATCATAATGTAACAGCAGTGCTCTAGGTGTGGTTACAAAGCTGCAAGGAGACCCATTATTTACATCAATAGGGAATTTACAGATTGTTGTACACAGTCTGGTGATGGCATTACTTGCTATACAGGGTGCTATACAGTTGTATTTATCAATTCTAAAAGTGTACATTTTTCTAAGTGATGAAGTAGGAACTTTAAAATTCAATTGTTCCCACAGCAAAGGACAGTGTTTGATTATTTATCAATTTATATAAAAAATGTGCACCTGATACATCTCAAGAAGAATTGAACAAAAGCAGATTTAAGACAGCAGAGATTTGACAATAATCAAGGTGTGTAAATGGGTTTTCGAGACCAAGATGTCTTGCTGCTATTCTAAAAAATCTGTGTTGAACAGTTTCTAGTTTTTTAATGTGTGTTTGAAAGAATGGTAACCACACTACTGATGAGTAGGTAAGTATTGACTTAACCAACATAGTATAAAGAATTCTCAGTGTCTGTACTGTTTTAAATGAGCCAACGGTTCACCTAGCAAAACCCAATAGTTGATTTGCTTTGCCAGTTATGTAATCAATGTGATTGATAAATTTCATCCCTGAATCAAAAATTACCCCCAGGCCTTTGGTACTACTCACGATTATCTAGTTTAATATTGTAGATACTATAAATATGATCATGGATCAATTTAGATCTAGAGAAACTTATAAATTTAAATTTTTTAATATTCAAGGGAAGGTCATTTTCATTCGTCTTGACAATTAGATGAGTTTATTTACTGAGCTTTGTAGTAATGCTACATCTCAAGAATCTTTAATGGATTTAAAAATTTTACAATCATCCACAAATAGTAAGAATTCGACATCTTCCATGTTATTTTGTAAATCATTTATGTACATTATAAAAAGCAGTGGTTCCAGATGGAAACCCTGCCATACACCTGACAATACTTTTATTTTTATCAGAACGAGTAACGCATAATATTTTTCGCTTTCCTTTTGTTCAGTCAATACTTTTAACTGTGGTTTCCGTTGGGGATTGTTAAATACAGTTCTGAGAATGAGATAAGATCATAGTATTCTGCCTCAAGAGTACCTTCTAGAGCGATAAAATTATCAGTATTGTGGAAGCAGTTGCAGAGCAAAGTGATCTTGTGTGCGAGAATTACTTAAGGCAATGGCAAATCATAAAGAAAAGCAATATACTGCTTTTATTTTCACTTTTGTCTATTTGTGAAATATCAAATGAAGGAACAAAATCGAGGATCATATTCGTTTACGGTAACAGATAAAGTTTCTGTCATCCAGTGGCATGATATTTGTCTTTTATTTGCATTGTGTCTTTTGCATCCAACAGTCATTCAGTGTCTCCTGTGATCAAAGTAGATAGAGTTGGAGTGATTGAAGGGAAGCACAGCAAAATCATAGTGGGCTGTCCATCCTTAGTTGCCAAGTATAACAAATATATGGGCGGAGTAGACAGATTCGATGAAAATGTGCATTATCTTAGTGTTAGTTTTAGAGGCAAAAAATTGTGGTATCCTCTTTTTGCCTTTGGACTAGATGCAGTGTGCCAAAATGCCTGACTCTTGTTGAGAAATACTGGTACAGAAAAGAACTTGACTTATTGTGAATTTCGAAGAAACATTGTGCAAGTATATTGGGGTAGATATGGAAATAATCCTCATAGAAATTCAGCAAATGGCTCTGTTTCATCAAGAATTCCCACTGAAGTGCGATGAGTATCTGCAGCAGGTGCTCATAAAAAGGAATATTGTTCTCAGAGGAGGTGCACGAAGCGCCATCAGCGCACAAGAATTATGTGCCAACGATGCAATGTGGGTTTGCATGTACATTGTTAGTTTGATTATCACACACAAATGTAAAATTTTCTGTTACTTTTAAGTTATGTAAAGCAGGACTGAATTTCTGGTAACCAGTATTCGTAGTGCCCAATGTCACCTCAAGGTGACACCACTATATTTTTCTATTTTCATGCGTCAATGAAAATCGTGTTATTCAATGTTAATCGACATATTTTCAGCAATAAAATATTTAAAACTTATTTATTTTATGTTTGGGCTTTGACGGGTTAATTTGATTGTTTTCTTTATCTTTTTTAACATCAAATATTGTGTTAAGTTTTCATTTACTAATATATTTCCTATGAAAGGACGCATGATCATTATTTTGTAGAAAGAAATTAAAAACACACACACACCACACCACACAACCCAACCTCCCACACACACACCAGCTAATAAGGAACCCGAAGAGACCGTCAATGAGGTGTCTTGCAAGATGAATAATCCCAAAAGCTCAAGGGGAAAGGAAAGAAGACGGGAATGGACCCCACCGGAGTCTAGTGGCGCACCCGGGAGCCAAGGAGGAAGAAACCATCGCACTCCATTCCCAAGCATCGGGATGCCTTAGTAGTGAGAGCCAACGAGAGCGCGACGCATGAAACAAGCCCCGGAGCTTGAAGAACTGGGACGCAACGTGGTTAAAATAAGAAAGGCACGGGAGACTTGCTTTTTGAGATGGGACCTGTGAGTGGGTCTAAGGCAGCGCAGTTCCAGACTGTAGTGGCAGAGTAACTTAATGGAATAGCGGAGGTAAAGACACAATCAATTGAGGTACTCCTAGAGATACGGAAGAAATTACGACAGACAAAGAAATTGTTGAGGCCTTGGAAGGAGGTGGCGGCAAAGGACAGAAAAGTAGTAGTTAAGTCCCTTCGTACCGCCTACGGTGTTTGTGTTTGGGTGTCGCCTACGGTGGCACCCAAACAGCTGTGATTGCATTACCAGCAGATCTAGCCAGTATTCGGTTCAAATGAAAATAATTAAGATTGGTTGGATTAGGAGTCGCATTCGAGAGAAGATAGTTGCTACAAGGTATTACAGGTGCTGGGCTTTTGGGCACCTGGCGCGTAACTGCAAAGACTTTGGGCAACTGCCTGATAGGTCCAAAAACCGTCATCTGTGAGCGAGGGCATATTGCTAGGACCTGCACTAAAACCCCTAACTACTGTCTCTGTCAGGGAAAAGACGGAGAATCGCATGCAACTAGTAGCTACAAGTGCCCCTATTACCAAGAGGCCTTAAGGAAGGTGGAACGGAACAGAAAGAATGATAATGAGAGTTATCCAGCTTAATCTTAATCATTGTGAGACGGCACAAGACCTCAGCCAGACAGTGCACGAGATGAAAATAGGCGTGGCGATCCTGTGCGAGCAGTATAGGAATATAAATAGTCTTCAATGGGTTTCGATCGCGACTGACCGAGCTGCAGTGTGGATTTGCAGTAATACGCCACTGCAGGAGGTTAAGCAAGCCCCGGAGGATGGATTCACCTGGATCAAGGGGTGCGGCATATACTTTTACAGTGTTTATTATGCACCCAGTGAGTCCCTCGAGGAGTTCAAGGCATTACTCGATAGGCTATTGGATGATGCGAGAGGTCGAAGACCTTTTATTATTGCTGGGGACTTCAATGCATGGGCCACGGAGTGGGGCAGCAGGGAAACGAACCAACGCAGGATGGCTCTCCTGGACAGCCTAGTCAGTTTGGACGTCTATCTCTGCAACACGGGTAACAGCCCGACCTTTGCTATGAATGGTCGCAGCTACATAGTCGACTTGACATTCGTGTGTGGTAGCCTTGCTAGAAGGATTACGGCGTGGGAGGTTAGTGATCACTATACACACAGCGACCACCCAGCTATTGTATATGAGGTCAGTGAGAAGTGTAGGGTGAGGGCTGCTAAAGATAAGAGAGCAACGTGGAACTATAGGACATTCGATCGAGATTCTTTCGCTGTCATGATGGAGGGCACCGTTACGATGGTCGGAAACTCGGAGGATATGGTGGGAACCCTCATGAATCGGGTCTTTGACGCTTGTGATGCGTCAATGACGAAAAGCTCCAAGAAAGAGCGCCGTTCTCCAGTGTATTGGTGGACTGACGAGATCGCGAAACTTCGCAGAGAATGCCACCGCACGCGCAGGTTGGCGCAACGCGGGAGGGATCGCCCAAATTTTGAGACTATCAAAGAAGAACACATAGCCGCCAGAAGAGCTTTCACAAAAGCCATCAAGATCAGCAAGGACCGTTGCTGGAGAGAGTTAAGCAACGAGGTGGATGCTGACCTTTGGGGACGGCCGTATAAAGTAGTAACGGCCAGACTCAAGGTTCTGTCCACACCACCCCCGACTTGTCCGGCCTTCTTGGAGAAGATAGTTACCACCTTGTTTCCCCACCAGAGGGATGTGTTGCAGCCTGTGGACCCGCTTGAAAATCTACACGATTGATTGATTGAATAGGGTTTAAAGGGCGCTTCGAACTGCTGTGGGTCATTGGCGCCCATGCCAGAGTATTTGGAGAAAAGAATATTCAGTTTTGCATATGTAACTTACTCACTGTTTAAAAGCATGTACATGGGCTAAAAAGGAGGCTCGAATTCTGCATCAAGTATACATGTAGAAATGGCAGAAGGAAAATAGAAAAAGGGCGCGTAAAATTTATCTTAAAACGTAAAATTGGCTGTAAAGGGGCCAAAAAACAACATAAAACATTGTTCTTTCAAATAAATTATATATTCTGCTTTCTCTCAAAAAACAAAAAAGTTTTGAGAGCGCAGAATCGTCATCCCCGAGCACCACTTGTAGCGAGTTGCCCAGGTCATGTCTTCGTCGACTGCCAACAAATTTCCTACAGTACAGCAGGACGTGTTCCACGGAAAGAACAGTCTGGCACGAGTCACAGATGGGGGAGTTTCATTTCGAAGAATGAAACCGTGAGAGAAATGGCAGTGTCCGATACGAAGACGGGTTAAAATAACTTCCTCGCGTCTACAGGGCCGTGATGAGGAGCGCCAGGGATACACAGAATTCTTTATCGCACTTAGTTTGAAAGTGCTATTGTGCCACTCTGTTTGCCACGCTCTAAGCACGGATCGTTTCAAGAAAGCCTGAACATCGGATAATGGCACAGAAGGGATGTCGATACGAGTTTTACGAGTCGCTGATTTCGCCGCCTGGTCGGCCAGTTCGTTCCCTCTGATACTCACGTGGCCTGGGACCCAACTAAGTACCAGGTCATAGCGGCGGGACAGAAGACGATGAATCAGGCTTTGAACGGATAAAGTCAGGTAGTCTGACGAAGGACGGGAGACAGCTTGAAGAGAGCTGAGAGAATCGGAACAGATAACTACTCGCCGCAACGTCGCTGATTCAATGTATTTAGGGCCTCAAAGATTGCACACATTTCGGCAGTGAAAATACTGCATTTGGAGTGAAGCCGAAATGATTTGGTGGCCCTGATACAGTAAAAACCACATGCCACCGCGTCGCTGCACGATGAACCATCCGTGTATAAGAATAAATGATCCGGATAGGATTCTCTCATATCTAGAAACTGCTTCTGGTAAACCAGAGGACTAGTAGTTTGTTTGGGTAAATGGGAGAGTCTGAAGTCATACTGGGAAGGAGGAGTTTCCAAGGGGGATCCGGTCACTTGTGGGTCTCACAGGGGTGGGAAGTTCTACATTTAATTCCCGGAGAAGATTTCGTAATCTAATACCTGGGGGATGGGGTAACGAAGTTCGAAGATTGTACGAGGACTCATACTTTGGATGGATGATTATACGACGACAAGGGTGGTCAACCAGTCCCGACACTTTAGCCCCATAAGAGGCTAATAAAATATCTCGCCTTCGGCTCAGAGATGGTTCTCCAGCTTCGGCCAAGAGGCATTCGATGCGACTCGTGCGGTAGGCGCCTGTACTAATTCTTATACCGGCGTTGTGAATGGTATTTAATGGCCGGAGGGTTGATGTGACGCTGACCCATATACAATACATCCATAATCCAAAATAGAGCGGATGAGGGTTCTATACAAACGCAAGAGACACACACGGTCAGCTCCCCAAGAGCTGCCTGTAAGGGTGCGAAGGAGGTTCAGAGGTGAGACACATCGGCTCTTCAGTTTACGTATATGATTTCGCCAAGTTAGGCTCTTATCGAAAGTAAGCCCAAGGAAAGTTGCAGAGTCCACAAAAGGTAGAAGATGGCTTCCAAGAAAAATATCGGGGTGGTTATGAAGATGATAAATCCTGCAGAAGTGCATACAGCTAGTTTTTGATGCGGAGAATTTAAAACCTGTCGCATCACTCCATTGCTGCAATTTGTTGAGGACAAGTTGTAATTGTCTCTCTATCACTTGAATACTCTTGGAAGAGCAGAAAATGGCAAAGTCGTCAACGAAGAGCGATGCTTTCACCGGCTCTCGGATTATCGACGCTATACTATTGATAGCGATGGCAAACAGAGTGACACTCAGAATTGAGCCCTGAGGGACTCCGTTTTCTAAATGGTGGCTGGCGGATAACCTGTCACCAAGGCGAACGCGGAAGTATCTTGAGGAAAGGAAGGCTACTAAAAAAAGGGGGAGCCGGCCCCTAAGACCCCAAGAATGGATGGTGGCGAAGAATGCCGTACCTCCAGGTAGTATCATAAGCTTTCTCTATATCAAAGAAAATTGCTACCAGGTGTTGACGTAGCACGAAAGCAGTGGAGATCTGTGTGGTGAGGGTGACAAGGTGGTCCATAGTTGACCTGTTCTTCCTGAAACCACATTGGATGGGTGTAAGTAGGTTTCTCTGCTCCAGGTGCCAGACCAAACGCGTATTCACCATTCGCTCCAGAAGTTTGCATATACAGCTTGTGAGCGAGATTGGACGGTAGGTTGACGGCTTTGTCCTGTCCTTTCCATCTTTAGGAATAGGAATAATAATCGCTTCGCGCCAGGTTCTAGGGAAGGTATGTTCCATCCAAATCTTGTTGAAGATACGGAGGAGAAAGATACGTGCCTCTTCCGGCAGGTGTTTTAACATTTGGTTGTGTATTTGGTCTGGTCCTGGAGCAGAATCTTTCCCACGGGTGAGCGCACAGGAAAATTCATCCATGGAGAAAGGGGCGTTATAATCTTCCTCCAGGCAGGTAGAGAAGTCCAATCTGCATTCTCCATTCTACTCTTCGTTTTCAAGAAGCTAGGGGAGTAGTGTAAGGAACTGGAGGAATTTCATAATGACAGGCCAATTCCTCAACTACTTTTCTGGAGAAGTAATAAGATTTCCATTAATAAGAAGTCCTGGGACAGATGATGGGGAAAATCTTCCTCCGATCTGTCGGATCTTTCGCCATACTACTTAGGCGGGGTATGGCAAGAAAGAGAAGAAATAAAGGCTCTCCAGGAAGCGGTCTTACTTTCCCGTATTACTATCTTGCTCTGGCCCGCTTTCTTTTGAAATCGATCAGGTTTGATGCGGTGGGGAACCTATTGAGCCTCGCGAGTGCTTGCTTTCGGTCACGCACCGCGGTGGCACAGTCAGCATTCCACCAAGGCACCGGGACGCGTCGTGGCCGACACGTAGACTTAGGGATTGCAATGGTGGCTGCGCGAAGAACGGGCGTCCTGTGAATTGGGCCACCAAGGTATCGATATTATTTGAGAAGTGGTCTGGCATTATAATTTTCTCGCTGAATGTATCCCAGTCGGCTCGATGGAATAGCCAGCGAGGAGGGTAGATGACGTCTAAATCAGGGACATTAAAGTGGACCAAAATGGGAAAATGGGTCACTCCCATGTAGATTCATCGAGTACGGTCCACTCTACCATGGTAGATAAGGATGGACTGCAGAGTGCCAGAATCGATTGACGAGAAGGTGTTTGACGCCATGGAGTAATGAGTGTGATTCCCGGAGTTCAGAAGAATTAAGTTTTGCTGGTCAATAATATTTTCGAGGATAGAACCTCTCGGGCAGGTCCTCGTGCCACCCCAGAGGGGATTGTGGGGCATTAAAATCCCCCGCAATAAAAAAGGGGCGGGCAACTGAGAAAAAACATCTTCGAGTTCCTCTTGTGACACGACTTGGGCCAGGGGGAATGTATATACTACACACCGTAAAAGAGAAGGATGGTAGGTGTACCCGTACGCACAACTGTTTGGAAGTCGGTTCGAACGTTGTGTTCCTCCGAGAACAGGGAGTCGCGGATGAGTACCGCAACGCCGCCGTGAGCACGAAGTCCGTCGTCTTGATCAAACCGATAGATGTTAAATCCGCGAAGAGACAGGGGATGAAGAGGGAGAAGAATGAGTTTCCTGAAGACAGACTATAAATGGTTTGTGGCGAGAAATTATTAATCTTAATTCTTCTGAGTGAGCACGAAGACCATTTAAGTTCCATGAGAGAGCCATTATGAGAAATTATTTCTTTGGTTGCTTTTTTTCTTTCTCACCTTCTGAAAGGTTTTAGAGGAACTCTCGTGGGGTTCCTCATCACCAGCAGAGTCATCCTGACTGCTGCTGGATAAGGTTCGTCTGTGTCGGGGGGATTTCCCGACTTTTGGCCACGGGTGACCGAGATCTACAAGAGCTGGAGGATCGTCCGATGTGATTCTCGGAAACAGAAAGAGGAGGACGGGATTTGGATGACGTATTTTTCCTGGGAGGCGGTGTCTGCTTAAGATCGATTTCAGTAGAAGTTTCAGTTGAGGTGGTCGATGTCTGGTGGAGTTTCTGGACAGGTTTTTTGTACTTTGTGGGAATTATAATTTTCCCACCTTGGATGCGCGCCGAATCTTCGGGGAAGTCGACCGGCGACACCTGACAACTGAAATGTGAGACTACCGCTGGGTACAGTGAGTTTGACAACTCGCTGTTACCCCCGGGGACTTAGGTTTCACAGCACTGGAAAAGGATCGTGATAGGTCCACTGGATTCCTGGTTTGGAACCTACGCTTCGCCTCAGGGAAGGAAACCTTTTCGGTTACTCTTATTTTTGGATTTCCCTTTCCGGAGAAACGTGGGGCACTTGTTGTCGTTGGCTGGGTGATCGCCTTCACAATTCACACAGTGCGGTGGTTTGTCGCAGGGTTGTTGGTCGTGAACTGACGATCCGCACTTCCCGCAAACCGCGTTACTGACATACATCGCTGCTGAGTATGCCCAAACCTTTGGCACTTGAAGCAGCGCAAAGGGTTCGGCACATACTGCCGCACACGGAGGTTGTAGAAAGCGGTAACGATCCTTTCCGGGAGAGATGGTCGGTCAAAAAGTAAGGATCAGGGTAGAAGTAGGGATCACTTTCCCCTGCTCCTTCCTTCCGATCCTGTACACCTGAGTCACGCCATAGGTCTTAAAAAAGTTTAGAAGATCTTCCTCCGTTTCTGAAGCAAAGTCCTCGTGATTTAACCACGCCCTTGCACAGGTTCAAGGTGGGATGGACCGTGACTACTACCTGGAGGCCGGCAATCTGCTTTGTATTTTAATCTTTCCTATTTGCTCGTCGGTACGTGCTTCAAAAAGAATCGTTCCGTTCCTCTGACGCACGACCGCTTGGAGCTTCCGTAAGCCTCTTCTATGGCTCGCGCCAGACGGACAGCACTTACAGTTTTAAAAGTTTTACCTTCCTCAGCGCATGACATGAGGAGGAAACGAGGCATCTTGGGTCGATCTTCTTCTCTAGAAAAGAAACTATTTAAGTCAATGGTTCTTTCGGCACATCTCCTCTTCCTTGCGGAAGAGGGCGGGGGGAAAGGTGAAATATCCATATAGATGGAATAGGTTCATCCTCGTGGTCCCCACCCACCACGGAGCCCAACAAGGGGACACTCCATCGGAGTGCCAGGGTTGCCACGAGGATATAGTGGGGGAATAACACGGCGCTGCACCGCCGTGGATTCCCCCGCTCACCCTGGAGTTCAGTACAAGACCTAGTCCGAGCCGATTGATCGGGAGTGGGTTAGCTCCCGACCGCCCGTCTAGAAGAGTCCGGGGCCAAAGCGAGTGTGTTGGAACCTACAGGGAATGTTTCCCAAAATACGTAACCAACGTACCCCTTAGTGCAAGGCGAACAGTAGCACTAGGACTAGATAGGGAAACAAACAGGTCCCTCAACTGCCAGGACACACATTCCCTCCGACACGGGTCGCCATGCACGGCAAACACATGGGTGGGCGTTCAGCATACAGAGAAGGCCAGTGAGGAAGAAAAAGGAGTGAAAAGAACGTACATGACATGAAATGAGAAGCAAGAAGATGAAAAAATGGAGAAAGGAACACTTGAGAGCCTTCTCTGCATCCCCCCGTCAGGACGTGGACCAACCCACCTCGACGGGAAAATCTACACGAGGTTCCGGCAGTCTCATTAGAACTGACATGGGCCTGTGATAAGGTTCAAGATTGCAAAGCCCCTGGATTGGATGGGGTGCCGAATGTTGCTATTAGGGCGAATGGCCGCTATTAGAGCTCAGCCAGATCTATTTTTTGAGGCATATAATGCGTGTGTGAGAGAGGGGAACTTTCCCCGGAAGCAACAACAGCTGGTCCTCCTTCCGAAAGGCGACAAGCCCCCTAGCGACCCGTCGGCATATCGGTCTATATGTCTACTGGATACAGGAGAGAAGATCTTAGAACGAATCATCTGCAAGCAGATTGAAGCATACACGGAGACCACAAGGACTATCCGATTATCAGTATGGCTTCAGGAAGGCAAGATCTACAGTGGACGCAATCGGGGTTGTCATCAACATCGAACGCAAGGCTATCGAGGGCGAACGATGGAGAAGAGGCGCGATGAAGTATTGCGCTACAGTTACTCTCGACGTCAAGAACGCTTTTAATACAGCAAGGAGTTCCATACTTGATGCGTTGGAAAAAACTGGGAGTTCCGAAGTACTTAAGGAACATAGTTCGAAGCTATTTCGAGGAGAAGATTTTAGTGTATGATACAGGGACCAGAGTAAAGACCTATGGTATATCGGGTGGTGTTCCGCAAGGCTCGGTACTGGGACCACTGTTATGGAATATTATATATGACTCTGTGCTGAAGCTCCAGCTGCCGAAAGGTGCAAGGGCTGTCGGATTTGTTGATGACGTTGCGGTGGTAGTGGTGGGCAAATACACGGAGGAGGTCACACAGGTTGCCAATGAGGCTGTGGCTGCGATCCGGAGGTGGCTAATGTCGATGGGGCTCCAGATGTCCAGTCTCTAAGATATTTAGGAGTTCTCAGATTGACGCGAGAATACATTTTGATGAGCACTTGCGAGTGGTCTGCGAGAAAGCCTCTCGCATGGCCTCCGCCTTGGCACGAATCATGCCCAACGTTGGCGGCCCAAGAGAAAGTAGTCGGAGGCTATTGTCCGGGACCGTTTGTAACTCGATGCTGCTCTACGCAGCCCCCATTTGGGCGGATGCCTTAGGGATCCAATCGTGCGCCGGCGGGGCGAAGTCCGTTTACAGAAGGTCCGTCCTGAGAGTGGCCCGGGCATTCCGAACGGTCTCGCATGAGCTGTGTGTGTGTTAGCCGACATGTCCCCATATCACTATCATATACTCTAAATGGATTTGGACGAAGTTTTCAAATGACCAAATCCATTTAATATAGAAGAGATTAAAAACCTTGTTTGCATTCTTTGCACGGAATTTTGGATTTGCCAATTCTGAACGCTATCAACGAGGGCATAAATACTGGCTATTTTTTGAGACAAAAGATGTTTTAAGGCTCTTGACTGTCTGGGAGATGACACATCGAGGGCAGTGATACCAATGTTTCGACCATTATATCGTAATCTTCTTTAGGGCTAAAGATGATTTGTTTTAAAGGTGATTGAGGTTTTAAGAGTTTCGGTTATCTTACATTTAGATGAACTCCTTAAGAAAAGGAAAAGAAAGCTTTGAAACATAAAGAGAGATGAAAAAGATTAGAAATTCATGAATATTTAATTAAATGGTTTCAACAAAATTGTTTTTCTGTTTAATGTATGTGTGTTTTTAATGACTTAAATATGCTGCCTAAAAAATTTCTGGATAAAAACTACAGAAAATATAAAAAAATGACTAACATATCGAGGTCCATAAAACAATTTGCGCACAAGCACGCACCAACACACACAAGCACGCACGCACGCACCAACACAGACATACACAACTTTATTCCCACATCATCCCGGAGAACTGACAAACATGCTACTTGACAGAGAAATGATACAACCAGTCTCTAAAGATGACAAGGAAGGATGAGCTACTGCAGGTATTCAGCAGAATTAGTACTACCAAGGCTCCAGACCCGGATAGTATCTCCAACCCAGCCCTCAAGGCTGCAATATCTGCTCATAGTGATGTCTTTGTGGATCTCTACGATTCTTGTCTGAGAGATATTTTCTAAGATATTGAAGAAACAACTAGTACTTTCTCCTAAGGGGAAAAAACTCTTCTAGAGCTGGCATTTTACCGGCCCCTGTGTATGCTAAATATTATAGGTATAGTTTTCGATTATATCATTACCTAAAAGTTGGTAGATGCATTGGAAAAAGTAGACGAAATATCACAGAATCAGTAGCTCACTGAAAGCTTGTATGTTATGCTTGTCATTGATACTGTCCAACAGGTTGTTAGAGGGAGTAAATAAGGAAGAGGTCCAAAAAAGTACAGTGCAGTCATAACTCTGGACATTTGAATGCCCTTAACTAAGCACAATAGAATGACATTCGTAAGGCTTCCACCAAATCAATGTGCCTACGTACTTGAGGTGGATAGTGGCTGAATGTGTCAATTGACGAATTCTAGTGTACAATATGGATAATGGATTGAAGGTACACATCACATGTCCCACGAGGTTTGGTGCTGGGTGTTGCTGTGGGGTATCATGTATAACAAGGTTCTTAGTCTCCCACTCCCAGTAGGAATCAAGATCACAGGCTTCACAGGGGACACTGTCATCATCATCATCATCATCATCATCATCATCACAAAATTTATAGAAGAGCTAGTATGTATCTCCAATGAAGTCATTGCCATTGTCAGTCACTGGCTGAATTCCACACAAATGCAGCTTGCTGAACACAAGAAAGAAATTTGAGCCTACTTGTAACTAGCAGGAATCACAAAATTTCATCACATCTTGCAATAAATATCTCGGCATCAAGATCAACACATGGTTGTCCTTAAAGATCACTTGCACTATGCCAGCAAAAAAGCAGCAGTGGAGAATGTTGCCTTGAATAAGTTAATGCTGAACACTGGAGGGCCTAGTCATGAAAAGAGAAAGCTGCTTGCCTCAGTCGTCAGATCAGTTCTGCTCTATGGATCAGTTTGCAATAGTATATCGACTATCTGCTCTCAGAGTTGAATGTGCATTCCACACAGTCTCAAATGAAACTCTTGTGTTATAGTTGGGATGATCCCCATAGATATAATGGCCTGTGAATGACAAGCTTATGACAAAAGAGCTTGGATGCAAAACTGCTTGGAACAATTAGCAGAACGGTAGCAGCAAAGGGACACTTCCTCCAAGGAAGATGTACCCTACTGACTAATTCCTACAGTTGAATCATGGATCCATCAAAAGCACAGTGGTATTATCTCATGCAGCTTCTGACAGGATATGGATACTTCAGAGCCTACCTTCACAGGTTCAAATTGGATAATACCTCATCCCCCCATACTGTTCAGCCTACCTTCACAGGTTCAAATTGGATAATACCTCATCCCCCCATACTGTTCTATGTGTGAACCCGCTGTCAAGGACACCAAACATGTGTTCACGTCCCATGTTTCATTCAGCGCTCTCATTTCAAACCACAACAATGAGTCACTGTTGAGATGCTTGTGATAGGCCAGATGACTCCAGAAAATTTAGTTGCTTTTTTGCTTGCTTCTGAAAGGAGATGGAGTGTAATTTTTGTGTTAATATGCAGAAGAAGTATTGTTGGAATTAAGATGCCTGAAGAAAGAAAAGAGGTAAATCTCACAATCTCTCAATTGACTAACATCACTTGACCGGGTCACTCTTCCATCCTCCGTGATGCAATGCCTAAGACTGTTCCACAGGGCAGATGGAGAAGGGAGGTTTGGTTTTAGTGAGTAAAATTATCTCTCATTGGTTACCCAGTGTCCGCTGAAGATTTCCACCTACCCTTGTTAACCCCCCCACACACACACACACACACACACATTCACTCCACACACCCCATCAGGGATCAAATCTATGACAGCAGCTAGCTATAATGTCTTGTGTTTCATAGTAGTTAGTGAATCAGCATGCATTGCATTGCCCAAAAATTAAAATTTACATACTTCTTTTATGATGCATACTTAAGCCAAGAGGAGAAATGTCTAAAGGAGTCCAAGAAAACAAGCTGCTTCCATCTCTCGTTGCTGGAGGATCTAATCCTACAGTTGTTGTTTGATTAACTGGAGAAGGGGAATGTTCCCGTAGAGGATTCCCAGCTGTTTCAGCGTTTCTGTGATATACAATGACAAAACAATTAGTGTCACAAAAAGAAGATTACAAAAGATTTATCCTCGGATGATATTGCAAAAAAAAAAAAAAAAATTTCAATCTTTCAAACTTTCAGCCACTCCCTTCCTTCACTGTCAATTTTACTACAATATAGTGCTTGGATCTGACGAAAGTAAGATTACTTTAGACTATCAATATCAACAATTAAGATCAATTGGTGCTGAATATTTTGACACAAATTATTCAGTGTTCCTATTTTATTTCCCTTATTGTCACTGATTGTATGAACTTACAAGCTCACAATTACTAGCAGATTTCAAGCTAGTAATTGTAAATTATAATTTAGTAGTAATTGACTAGTAAGTAATTGAGTAAGAATTTTAAATCAAAAAGAAAAGAAGAAGATATAAAGACTTAGATTTTTTAACAATTTCAAGAAAAAATCATGTAATGTCAAAGCATCATATTTAAAGTAAGTCCCAACATCTGTTATATTTCATACTCTAATATGATTGTCCAACATATTTAAATGCAGCAAATTGATAAAAAGGAAGACTGTCAATGGGCTGAATTACTAGACAATCACATTACAAAAAATGTATTAAAATTATGTGAAAAGAGATGAGATTATATTTATTAATTTGTCATCATTAGATAAAACAAATGAATTTTCAAAAATTTACAGCAAATTTTAAACAGCATGTATTAATAAAGATTCTTGATTCAATATTTATTAGGGATTACTGAGCAAATGGAAAACAGTTTGGCCAACCTTTAGTCAACAATTTAATTTAAATGAATTAAATTATTTGATCAATTGATTAATAAACTATCGTATTTGTCCTAAATTGTTAATATCTCAAACTACATACCCAAGTCGTGCTGCAATAACCGAGGCATTCTGAACCTCTTGGTTGCTGTATTCCTCAACAGGAGAAAATTGAAATTGCTCCAAAATGCGTCGAAAATTGTCCACATCACTCTGCCAACAATGATTCATTTGTTATAGAACAAAAAAATTAGAAATATTTACAACATTTGAAGGAATAAATACCTTTAACTGTGACTGAGCCTGAGGTGTTAGCGCCATAGGTTCTATCCATTCTGTAGGTGGCACATGTCTAGGTCCAGAGGTAGAAGGTAAATCTTGCCTTCGAAGAGAGGCCGACATTCTTGGAGTTGTTCTTGAACTACCAAGAGAAACTGCAAGAGCAATGTATAATAACAATACATGAATACAATCTAAAGTGGAAATAACAAGAAAGATAATGGATTTTATAGGATGAGAATTTCTGCATGAACATTTTCTAAATTAATTCACATTATGATGTTCTTCACATTCAATTTACACACTAATCCTCTAAATATTGATATCTCAGCTTGTATTTGCACCATGGAAATTATATTTTCCTTGAATATTTTATTGTGTGCAGCACACAAATCATGCAGAAAGGTAATATGATGGAAAGTTAGAATGTGTCAAACCACTTTCACCACACCTAAGTTACAGATAATATTTACAGACTAGCGTACCCATGCGAGAACTCTCGCATGTTAAAACCCACCCTTTCCCTATCCATTTGTCTATCCTTTCAAGAAGGAAAGTTGTTAATGAAACATGTTTATTTTTTTAATGTACAAATGTAGCTTCTAATGTACTTGCAGAATATCAAACAAAAATAACAATACAATTGATGTTGAAAACAAATTTTCAATAACAGTTTATTCAGCATTATAGAGAGATGTTCTCGGAACAATTCATACTTCTTTAAAAACAACATTGAACAAATTATTCACTCCTCTTTGAGAGTTAGCTTTTCGGTTTCCTTGATAGTCACAAACATAATAGAAAAGGTTTTTACTCTTCAGAAAGCAAAGCAAAGTAAAGTAGTGCGTAAATACCGATCGAGCAAGTACAACCCTACTCTTTGCAATATTATTTGACTTCCCTTGATTTGTAATGAGGAACAGAGGGGGTTTTGGAGAGTCAGGGTGCCAGCATACTGGGGTGCGAAAATTGAAAAATTATTTGTGTATTAAAAAGTATTGGATTATTTTCAGCGTTCTTACGTACTTCAAGAAAAGAAATTATGAGCCAAAAAATAAACTAATATTTTCACCTTTGAGTACTAAATACAATTTGTTACCATTGGAAACAATTTAGTAGGCTTAGACTTCACTTCAGTACATGGGAATGTTACTCAAACGATGTTTACATAGTGAATATCTTAACGAACAGACACCTTGAGTTTAATATCAAACAGTGTATTATTTACAATACGAGTTTGCAGCTGGGCGTTGATGTACATACTTTCAGACACCACCAACATTTAAATCGTGCCTTTGGACTGCGAACGTTGGCAGTTGTCGAGTGACTTCTCCTATTCTTTCTATAATTTTAAAAATACTTGCTTTTTTTCTTTAATTCGTGTAGTATTGAAGGCTAGCATGATTTGATTTTTGTTTTTCAATTATTTCAAGCTATTTAACTTTAGCTAATTTAAAATGTTTGTTCTTTGTGTTGTGCCATACACAAGTTTTCCCTACTATCTCCACGTACCCGTGTGAGAACTCTCACATGTTAAACCCCTATTCTTATATTTCCACTTTAAGAGGGGAAGTACTTAACAAAACGTGTTTACTTGTTTAAAAATATATAAAGGTAACTTGCAATGTACTAACACAATATCAAATAAATTAAAAAAACAATGCACTTGATGTTTAAAATAAATTTTCAATAAATATTTATTCAGTTTCATGGAGAGTTTTCTTGGAACAATTCACAGCACTTCCTTAAAGACAACATTTGAAGTAATTATTCTATATTCTTTGACAGTTAGCTTTTAGCTTCTCGTGAGTCACAAAAATATTAGAAAAGCTTTTTACTTTTCAGAAAGCTATGTGTCTGAACCCGCTGACTTTAAAATTTCATTGAATGATAACGAAAATATCGTACCGGTAAAACACACAGTCTTCACTCTTCTCTGTGCACCCACATCCCTCCTCAATTAGATACACAGCACTTACAGACACCAATAAAAAGTTAATTGATTGGTTTCACTACACGCAAAGAAACATCTTCTTAGGTATCAAGCAACTATAATAGTACTTCTAGTTGTTGCTGGAGAGCAAATCTTGAATAAATGATTATGCAAATAAACCTCGTCAGACTGCACAAACTATGGTGTTAACAAAAAGCATAAATAAAGATTGTCGAATCTAAGCCTTCTAAGCGTGTCGCCATAAAAATTGCTACCAGCAGGAAGAGCTGAAATATTGAGATGGCCTTGATAGTATTGAAGTGTGGAACCGAAAAGTTAATTGAATGGATCGGGGAATGTCTCATTTTGTAGATTATGGTGTAAAAAATGTTTCTTTGAGGCCTTTGGCCACAAAATTTTCGTTATTAAGGCATTAAAATGCTTTGTTTAGGAGTTATTTGACGAAAACTTCCTCAAGTGTTGCTGGTTGCATTTGACGTGAATAATTGGATGCGTTTTTTTTAAACAAATCCTACATATTTTCAAAGTCAAAGTGGAATTCATCAAGTCTCTGTGAAATTCTCTTTCTTTAGAGCCCTCATTTATAAAGATTGATTGCGTGTGAGAGCCGGAACGCAAAGTTATACTACTGAAATAATACAGGAGACGATGTTCTTTTACTCTAATAATTTAACAATTCCTCAGCTACAAGAGTTGCGATTTCAGTGGAGAAATTCATTATGAAGGTCACCAAGATATTTTCACTATAGTGTCTGTATAGTTGGAATGTGGATAAGTGTATCTGACAGGCATAAATTTGTCAGATTACAAGCTTTTAAGCTCGAACTTTACACACATGCCAAAAGCAAGGTCTGATAATGTCATTCCAAAGATTAAGATTGTTGGAGGTAGCAAGTACAGATTTGCAAAAATCAAAAAAATTGCCTCTTAAGCCTAAAACACAAGAGATGAGAAAATAGAAAAGGGCACATAATGATGGTCTTCTCGGCCCATCTCCACCACAGCATTCCCTCATTATAAGACATACATGGAGACAATAGATGGAGAAATAAAAATCATGTTTAAAATCAAAAGATCTTGTACCCATAGAAGTTTTCTGTATTTAACCTAATGTAAACTGAGAACAGCAAGCACTGAGAGTAGGCTGGTACTATGCACACCTTTCTCAGGTGCCACTGGATCTTGCTATAACACTCTTCATGAATACTATTTTATTACCGATATTTGTGAAACCAATATTTGCATTTCCACTGCCATAATAAAATGACAATTCGACAATGTACTTCAGCTGATTTAAACAAGCAATATAAAATTTACCAATCATCAAGATTTTGATTTATTTTATGTATCGCAAGCACATAATTGAAAACTATAATATATTTACAGGTGAAAAATGGACTTAGTTTATCGACTGATAATTTTGTGATTCTGGGCACTGCCCTTCTCATTAGCCCTGTAACTGTGCATTTTATATCCTGATGTATGTTAGCGTGTGAAAGTGGGTGGTGCAGGGGTAGATCCAGCCAATCATTTTGGAAAGGGCCATCATAGATTTTTGTTTAATAAGAAACAGTTATTACATTGTTTATTATTACTTTCCCATATACGTAGTACAGGGAAAATTATGTAATGCTGCGCGAAAAAATGGCGAATTTTTGCCAGAAAAAAATTCGTTGCCAGGCCGTGATAATGAAAAAGTGGATAAATCCAGTTGCTAAATTAAGGAAAAAAATCCCCTAACACATGCTGTAGCCAGAACCTCTCTTTTGAGCGTCCTTGATATCGAAAAACCAATTGAAAGGAAAACGTCCGTCTATCCGTCCGTTCGTGAATACTGCTAGAGAGCCTAAACCATACATACGATTTCTTCCAAAATGAATATTCCCCGGTCGATCTGATTCGAGTCGAAGCTTTGAGATTTCGAAAAAGATTCTATAAAATTTGGAGGTACTTTACATGAAGCACCACGGACATTTTCAAAATTTTCTCAAAAACGGCTCCAAAATCATTCCTTAAATTTCTTGCAGGGAGAGAGTAAAATGCACTTATTAAGGTGGTATAAGTCCGATTTTCACGGTTAACTCAGAATTTTCTAAAATTGCAAAAGTTCGAATTTTATTCGGCGTCTTCCCCCCCCCCCAACTACAAAATTGCAGATAGAGAGTTTTCCTTTAAATAAAATTTATTCTTCACAGTGAGTGTTTTCTTTAAGGTCAAGTACATTTTTTTTTGAAAATTTTAGTACTTTTCGCGCAATATTGCGTGTAATATGTGCAATTTTAAAAAAAATACAGAAACAAGATTTTCTCAAAAACCGCTCCGAATTTTTTCTTTAAACTTTTGGTAGGGATAGTGCTAAATGTACCCTATGAGACGACAAACCCCATGTCGCTCTATTTTTTTGTTTTAAAAAAAATGCAAATAAGTAATTCTTTTGACTGGTCTCCCACGTCTGTAATATTTTGATTGGTGGCGATTTGTTCACATTATTATATTTACGAGTACATGTGCTTTAGATAATGTCAAGTAAAGTTTCTCGAGAACTCAACCTTTTTCTTTGAAAAAACTAGCTGAAAAAAATTCCGCATTTTCAGAAACACTCAAACGCCATTTTCTCATAAACGGCTCCAAATGTTTTCTTAAAACTTTTGGAATGGATAATGCTAAATGCACTCTTTTATATGACAAAGTTCAATTTGGGTTAATTTTTTTTTTGCAAAAATTACATAAATGTAATTTTTTTGAAAGATCTCTCACACCTTTAATATGAACAATTCCAGCAATTTGTAAACACTATTGTATTTGTGAGTGTCAGTGCTTCAAATGAAGTTTTTCGAAAACTCAAAAATTTTCTTTGAAAAAGCTTCAAAGTTCGCGTTTTTGGTAGCGCTTAAACGTCATTTAAAAAAGGCTCCATTTTTCAAAGATATTTGCCATTTAGGACGAGTTTTTTCTGTTCTTTAATATTCTAATATTTCCGTTCTATTATTAGGAAACCGAAAAATCCGTCTGTCCGTCCGTGAACACTGCTAGCGCCTAAAGCATACGTACGATTTCTTCCAAAATGGATATTTCCCGGTCGATCTGATTCTAATCGAAGCTTTGATATTTTGAAAAAGATTCTTCAAAATTTGGGGGTACTTTACATGTAGCCCCCCGAACATTTTCAAAATTTTCTCAATAACGGCTCCAAATTTTTTCTTTAAACTTTTGGTAAGGATAGTGCTAAATGTACCCTATGAGATGACATAAACGCCATATTGCTGCATTCTTTTGTTTTTTAAAATTGCAAAAGTGTAATTTATTTGACTTTTCTCTCACGTCGTTAATATTTACACTAGCGGCGAATTGTTCACATTATTATATTTATGAGTACATGTGCTTTAAATAATGTCAAGTAAAGTTTATCGAAAACACAACCGTTTTCTGTGAAAACTAGCTCAAATTTCCGCATTTTCAGAAACGCCATTTTCTCATTAATGGCTAAAAAAATTTCTTCAAACTTTTCGATCGGGTAGTACTTGCCCTCTTTAATATGACGTTAAGTTCATTTTGAGGATTTTTTTTTGTTTTTTCAAAAATTACACATGAATTTTTTTTAAAGTATCTCTCATCTTTAATATTCACATTACTAACAATTTGTAAACATTATTATATTTGAGAGTGTAAGTGCTTCAAAGAACTTCCAATAAAGTATTTTGAAAACTAAAAAATTTTCTGTGAAAATGAGCTTCAAATTTCGCATTTTTAGTAGTGCTAAAAGGCAATTTTCTTTAAAACGGCACATAATTTTTAAAAGAAAATTGCCATTGAGGGCTAGGTTTTTGTGTTCTTTAATATTCTAAAATTAATATTTCCGTTCTACTAATAGGAAACCGAAAAATTAAGAAAATCACAAAAATATGTACTTTTGGAGGTGATAGATGGCAGCTGGCAAGAAAGAGTATGTGGCAATTTCAAATAGCTAGCGAAGACCCAAGGAAATAGAAAACTAATATGGGAAAGTCTGTGCCATTCCGTATCACCAGTAGTTATATTCTGGAGTAGTTTACCACTCGAAGCAACGAACTTATAATTGCATAAGTATGTCCCTTTCATAAGCAGTGTAGTGAAAAAAGCTCTCTTTATCCAGACACAGAGGCAGACGGATCGTCTGATAAGAACGCGGAATCTAACTTCGATTTTATTTGATAGTAACGTTGTGCCGTAATACCGATACGGAATATTAGGAGATTGATTCGTTAAGTTAATTAATTTAATTAATTCGATTGCAACTATTTATCATTTATTGAGAAAAACTTTATTTGTAAAATAAGCTGGTTCGCCGCGTTGTACTGACGATACGACATTGTAGTTATTATAAATTGATTCGGTGATAACTGCTTTATGTCCGCGGCAATATGTCCGCAGTACCGTGGCGGAGCAAATTAGTTTGTGAATAGACTTGGTTACGAATATTAGTTAGCACAGACATTTTTTTTCGATTCACAGGATTTTGAAATTCAGAATTTACCAGATAAAATTCATTAATCTAAACTTTACCTAAATCTAAACCTTCACATTAAGGGGATGTCGACCTCGACATGGTTTGTGCACTAGGTACACAATGTTCTTGCCCGACATGGACTTGCAAGCGACTTTCACGTTTGACTAATAACACTTCACGGGCCACAATAAATGGCACCCCAGACGTATGCGGCCTTCAGGCCACTAGTTCTCTGATCTATAGGAACATTTCAAGCAATCTCACTTCTAATGTGAGACATCGTAAACAAAAATATAAAGAAAAAATTGTTTAGGATAGTAGCAAAAGATTCTTCTCCTATATACGAAGAGAAACAATTGTAACACTGATCTTCCTATGATAGTTCTGAATGGGGAATCTAATAACTGATTCAAGTGGAATTGCGGAATGCTTTTCAAGTAAATTCATAAAAGTATATACCGTAAAACCGGAAGGTCCATTGCCGACTATTGAAGAGAAATTCACTGGAATTATTGATAATATAGAATTTTCTGATATCGAAACTTCCCGGATAATGTGAGGACTGAATGCAAGCTCATTCACTGGTCCTGATGGTCTTACAACCATGTACTTGAAAAATTGTAAACTGCAACTAGCCGCCTATAATGAACAGGATATCCAGTCAGTCATTAGAATCAGGAACGTTGCCCACTGAGTGGAAAAAAGGTGTCATCACACCAATTTTCAAGAAAAGAGACAAAAAGTTACCAATAAACTACAGACCAATAAGTCTGACAAGTACAGTGAGAGCAGTCATGGAAAGGGTAATTGTCCACCGGCTTTTAGATAATGCACTTAAAAATGATATTATTCCTAAACAACAACACAGTTTCATCCCTGAAAGATCAAGATCCACAAATTTACTCCAGTCACTAGATATATAGACCAAAGAATTGGATCAGAAACAATCAGTTGACATCATTTATCTAGAATATGCTAAAGCTTTTGATAAAGTACTACATAAATGTCTCATCTACAAACTCTCATCTCTGGGTATGAGGCAAACTATTGAGGTGGATTCAGTATTATTTATCGGACAAAACATTCCAGGTAGTGATTGGAAACACTATCGAGATCCTGTGCTATTAAAAATGCTGTCCCACAAGATTCAACTTTAGTCCCGATTGTGGCATAGTGACGCTTGCATACATAAAACACAGGGTGTGCCTTTGTCTATGGAAGCCATAAATAGACAGACCATTAGGTTGAGCAGGAAGGGGGCGTGTATAAGATGGGTTTAGGCTGAGCCAGGAAATAGAAAGGACGCGCAGGTACCGCCAGGGGGCGGCAAGACACGTCACAGTGGTCTGTTGTATACGTCACAGACGTCGCCTAGCAAGCTCTGGGAGGAGGTCACGTGGGCATCCACGTCACTTCAGCTACGGAGAGGGAGTAGATCATGTGATCGGTCGGTCATGTGACCGAATCTATATAAGGTGAGGTAAGGGCATATTAGCCAGTATACATTTGCGGCACGGAGCCGAATTGGTATCTTCATTAAGAGCTCACACACTGCGCTCCAGGGCGAGCGGCCGGACTTGTCCGGGGGAGACGTCAGTCTCACATTTAGCGACGCAGCCAAGCGTTCGCTGTATCTTGCGGTCAAGCAAGGGCGGGTGGGGGACTTGCAAAGCAGTCGCGGGTGGCGGCTAAGATAAGCTGTTCTTAGGAGGGTTCCGTAAAGCACGGATAAGTGTAAATGAACTTGTGCAACATTGTATATATTTCTTTAGTTACAAATAAACGTGTTTTGTTACGAATCCTTCGTGTCTGTGTCTGAGTAATTAAACGACGCCACACGATATTATTCGTCCTATATACTTGCTACCTCAGTAATGAACTGTCTGAATTGGACCTGCTATGTGGACGACACCAAACTATTCTCGAATCCACTAAAGAACCATCAGATGCTGCAAAATGGCTTCAACTAAGTGGTGAGATGGTCGGAATCTTGGAACCCAATAAGTGTACAGTCCACCACCTAAGAAGGAATAACCCAAATCTTAACTATACCACTGGAAATTACATCCCCAATTCTACGATAGAACAAAATTATCTCGGTATTCTTATCACTCGAAATTTGGAATGGGATAACCAAGTTGCTGCTGCTACCAAAATAGCCAATAAGTTATTACACCTGATTAGAAAGGCATTCTCTGCAGTGTGCAATTGCGATAAAACTGATCTATACAACGTACGCCAGACCTATACTTGAGTATGCTTATGTGGTTTGATTTCCCTTTTATCAAATAGACAACAATATTGAAAAAGTACAAAGGCAGATAACTATGATTCCTAGGGAACAACGTCAATTCGATAATGAAAGAAGATGCGGAGAAATGTCACTTCTGACAATGGAACAGAGAAGAAACAGATGATATTATAGCCATTTTTAAAATCTTGAATGGATATAATAACATTCCTGAATTTAACAACTTTTTCACAAGTCACAGAATCTAGACTTGGAGGACATTTGATGAAGCTGGTGAAAGAAAATATAAGGATATGACAGTGTTCTTATTTTATTGTAAACAGTGAAGTAAATACATGGAATGCACTTCCTGTATACTGTATACAAAAGGAAACCCTGAACACCTTCAAGGATAATCTGGACAGTCATAATTTTGTGATCAACTAAATGAGAAATATACACATATGATTAGGGCCCGGATACTTATGTAATTACACATTTTCCTAAGGTAATTTTATAAAGTCGAATCAACAATATGTTCACATTTTACATCGGTTAGTGGCCAAAAACGTTGAGTTTTTAGTACATATATTTACATATTTTGCCCGAAATTACATATTGTGACGAACGTGAGTTCAGAGGTTCGTCACAGGTGCCCACGCACCATAAAACACCATAAAAGAAGGGGAAGAGAGCGCGGCGCAGTTTGAAAAGGGCGAAAACTGTCGTCCGCCGAACGTCGCGAGGAAATGACGCGCATCAGCTGGAGAGGGGAGGAGGAGGCGCCGCGTTACCCCTACAAGTAGAAGGCATAAAACGCGAGTCCGCAAGCGGAATCGTCCTTTTTGGTTCACGCCCGCAGCAGCAGCAGCAGCTGCTCTCTTTGGTTTTACGTCCGTGGAAGCGGCAGCTTCTCTCTTTGGTTCACGCAGACCGCAGCAGCTCTGCTGGTTCACACCATCGCCGAAGTAACGGTCGCCAATTGTAACGTACTATTCGTAAGAACATCATTAGATAGGAGTGTTCGGCGTCAGAAAGGCGTCTAGTTAGTGTCCGCTAATTTTGTTGAATATTCAAGAAAGTTTTTCTTCAGTTACGGCACCGTGAAGGAGGTCGCCTGTTAAATTGCGACACAAGTTGATGCTCAGATTAAACCACAAAATCTGCAGCTGGAGTGAGAGAGAAAACTAGTACGCGGCGAGAACCACACATCACGCCGGCGTATGAAAACACTAGGCACGAGCAAAGGACGTGCTGAATAAGATTTGGAGCCGGGCGAGTACCGTTCGAAATCGGACGAAGGAGTCGGAGCCGGGAGCAGAAGAGGATCGGAGCAGGGAGCAGAAGATAGAAGAGGGACGGGGCCCGGAGCAGAAGACAGAAGAAAGGAACGGAGGCGGGAGCGGAAGAGACAGAAGACAGGGGCGCGAAGGCAGGGAGTCAGCAGAGGCGAGGCCTCGACTTGCACTGCACGTACCGGCAGCGTTCACGCGGCAGCCAGCGACCAGACGCAAGGCCAGCTCAACGCGAGGGGCGAGGTAACGGTACAAGCAAAATCTAGGTCAAGTTCGCGCCGCGTTAAAAGAAAAATGTTCAGAGAAATTATACGGGGAGGTACTGGACTATGAAAGCGAGATAACTTTCAGTCGCAATTAGAAATGCACTAGCCATTTTGACGCCTGATTACCTGTTAGATTTGTCAATGAATTGAAGTAAATTTATGTAGTAATAATTGCATTGAAGTGTGGAGGAAGTCGTGCCACAGAGCACGTTAATTGTTCATGTAATTTTAGGAAAAACAAATGTAAAATAAGAATGGTAAAGAGTAGGCAGTTATTGAGTTAAGAGTGGAAGTAAATTTAATCAGTTTCATTTCAAAGGAATTCCTTAATTCATTGAACAGTAATTCAGTGTGTAGAATTTTGAAGAATCTTAGGTCATTTTTGATTTAACGAGAATATTGTGTGTGTTGATGGTACGTTGAAAATTTCAAGGAGGATGATGATGATGATTTGTGTGTAGTGGATTTGGTTATTATTTTTTGAAGTCATTAAACTTTGTTTTACTATTATTTGTGTTCCTGTGTTTTGGATTGCTCTCTACACCCCAAAAGATCCCACTGCCCTGAGATAAAGTAAGCTCGCAAGAGCAGGTATCTGCGCACCCGGCCAGACGCTCAACGATTGTTGAGTTAGTTAAATTAAATTTGGGTGTTCGGGGCGGGTTTGCGTCAGAATATATTTACATATTTTACACAAATGAACATATTTTTACATATTACTAAATTTTTCCATTATCCTACATTAAAAAAATATTTCTTTATTTTTTATATCTGGTTTTGATAAGGAATCATCCAAACAAACAATTCAGCATTGTCAAACATTTTTTTCTGTATTTGAATCATTTCTTTCTTCATTTTCTCTCTAAAATGAAGCTATTATTACGCGCTGAAATGAATGTATTCATAAATGACAACGGTATAGGAAGTTAAATGGGAAGGCGACGATGCAGTCCATAGCTTCTGTTCTGTTAGTTTTCAGCGTGAGCATCGCAGAGAACAGAAAGGAAGTTTGATTTGTGAAAATGATATCTAGCAGGCGATATCGCGCACCCACTTCGCGTATTTTAGAGGACTTTTTTGACCTTGATACCCTTCACCAGAAACTATACGCACTAGCTGAAGAAGAGGCATTGACATTTTTCTTTCCCTGATTTTTACATGCGTCCCTCTACCGTTGTTCGTAAATTATCTCTTTGGACCGAAAATCTGAAGTAAAATC
>JAHLJT010009355.1:68998666-69008666 GCA_031308135.1 Acheta domesticus
AGCACCAAGATCCTTCACGTCGAATTCCTTTGACAACTTCTTCTCGATTTCCAGAACTCTGGTTGCTTCTCTTGAGGCGATGATGATGTCATCTACGTAAACGAATATAAAACACATGTCGTCCTCAGTGTCAGCATAAACGCAGGGATCGGCGTTCAAAGGCTTCATCCCAAAGGATTTTAAGGTTGCATCCAATTTTGCGTGCCAGCGGCGGCCAGCCTCACGCAATCCGTAGATGCCTTGGACAGTAGACACACTTTGTTTCCAGATTTCAATTCACGGAGTATATCCTTAGCCTTCTTAACCATAATGTGATCCTCTTCGGTTTCCACCATTTCTTTCAGAACTTCAGACAGCAAATCCGGTTGTTCTATGCAAGTTGAATTTGACCGCCAAAGCCACCAGTAATCGAAGGGATTCTAATCGCGCGACAGGAGCAAACGTATCGATGAAATCGATCCCAGGCCTTTGAGAAAATCCTCGCGCGACTACTCTGGCTTTTCTACCTTGAAGAGTACCATCAGAGTTGTAACTCTTGTTTCTAAATACGGTTCTGCATCCGATTACCCCTTTTCCGACTGGTCCTTCAACTAACTTGAATGTATCGTTAGTGATTAGCGATTTAATTTCCGAGTGAATGCGCGGAACCATTCTTCGCGCTCAGGTCCTTGCATGGAATAACACATTCGGATATCAGAAACATTCATTGAGAAATTTGCGTCGTAGAGATCGTCGCCTTCACCTTCGACGTTGTTGTCTTGTTTTCGTGAAGTTGATGCTGTCCCTGATGTATTCGATGTGTCATCTCCAGTTTCGATGTCTGTTGCGACGTCCTCAGTCACTTGGACAGTCGAATCCTTGACCTTGGCTGGTCGACCCCTTTTTCCTGTCAATATTTTCTTTGGTCTGCCTGGTTTTCGCTTTACTTGTGCATTAACTTCAGCATTAACCGAGGTTCAATCAATTCATTTGCCCTCATCAGCGTTGATTTAAGTTCGAGAAGTGCCGTTGTCGAAACCAAGGAATGGTTCGTCATCATCATGGAAATCAAGGGAAGGTTCACCGTTTGTAGTCACTGGGGTACGGCCGATGATCTCTGTAAATGGCGAGTTGTCATCTGATGTTGAGGATTTATGGACGTTGAGATCTATCTCGAAAGGTGACTCGACCCGCGCTGGAGTGTCCTCAGATGAAACAAATATAGAATCTTCCACAAACCTTACATCTCTGGAGATTTGTATCGTCCGTCGTTCCGGAATCCAAACACGATATGCCTTGCTGCCGTCTGCATATCCAACGAAGATGCCTTGCAAACCCTTCGGTTCAAATTTTCCACCCTTTGATGACTTATTTAGAACAAATATATTGCTGCCAAAGATGCGCAGATGAGACGAGTCTGGTCGTCTGTTCATCCAGATCTCGAACGGGGTCTTCTCTGTTAATGCTTTTGTGATTGAGCGATTTTTGATGTAGTTAGCCGTGTTAATGGCTTCAGCCCCAAAACGTGAAGGTAAACTGGATTCGATGAGCAGGCATCGAGTTGCTTCAACGAGAGTTCTGTTTCGGCGTTCTGCAATGCCGTTTTGTTGCGGCGTATACGGTGCTGTCAGACGATGTTGAATACCAGCTTCTTTGAGAATATTGCTCATCGTTTCATTGCAGAATTCTTTGCCATTATATGACTGAATAGCTTTAATTCTTTTTCCGAATTGATTCTCCACTAGGTTCTTGTATTCAACAAATTTTTCCACCACCTCTGATTTGTTTTTCAGGAAGTAAACATGGCACCATCGGCTGTAGTCATCGATAAAAGTGACAAAGTATTTTGCACCACCTTGGGAAGCTGTTTTCATGGGGCCGCAAACACCGGAATAAACGATCTCGAGAGGGTCTTTTGAAAGATGCTCCCTTTTCGAAAATGGAATACTTGTTATTTTTTCGACATGGCACGTGTCACAATTGAAATTATCCGAAATGGTGAATTTCAAACCGTCCACTTCATTCTTCTCCATCATGCGAATCATGTCCTGGCGATTGAGATGTCCTAGGCGTTAATGCCAAGTTTTCATATCGTATTTGTGCTCCGAAACCGAACTTGCTTGGTGAATATCTTCGCTCACGTAAAGTAAGTCACCGATTCCGTTCGCCACAAGTTTGATATCCCATGTGTCTTTCACCAGCGCGCGATTCTTTTCAAATATAACCTCGTGTCCGCGATTGACTATCTTCGAAACTGAAATGAGGTTATAACGAAGGTCGGGTACGAAAAGTGTGTCTTTCAATGTAACTACGTCACTTTTGTTGTTCGCGACCTTGATTCGCACGTCACCTTTTGCTTCGACTTTAGTAGTGGAACTGTTCGCGAGTTTTTTAAGTCATTGCGCGTTTTCTCCGCACGCGTGAACGCACCCGCGTCTTAACATAAGTGGGATGTACATCCGCTATCGATGCACCAAAGACTGTTTGCGACACTTGATTTCGGCAATTGTTTGTTTAGATAGATAGATAGAGAGAGAGATGAGCTTTGTCGACCGTATTTGCACTTTGATTTAACAACTTTTTAAATCGATACTCCGATTCGCAATGTCCCTTTTTGTTACAAAAATTGCACTCAATGTCTTTCTTTGTGTTGTTTTGCTTCGATTTATTTTCGCGATGTGTACCATTTCTTTCGATTTATTAGGGAACTTTCCGCCTGATTTGACGAACACGGCGGCGTTACCGTTATTGCTGCCTTTTTCTTTGCGCGCGTTGTATTCCTCCACGATTTTGATTTTCAACACTTCGACACTAGGAAGCGAGTCGCGGGACTCAATCGCGCACCGAAAATTCTCGTAACTGTCAGGGAGGCAGCACAGGAGCATGATAGCTAGTAGTTCGTTTTTGATTTCGATGCCCATATCTTTCAGTTTGTTGACTGTGTTGCAAATACTGCGAGGTGCTCTTTGATGTCATTTTCTTGCATCTTGTGCGACGTCAATCGCTTTTATAGAGTTGCTTTTCTGGCGGGCCCTATTGAAGCACAGATGGATTCTAATTTTGTTTATATGTCGCGCGATGTTATACATCCTCTGATGTGTTTCAACTCGGATTGATTGATGAATAATATCAGGTCCGCTTTCGCTTTGCGATCTGCTTGTAGCCATACCGGCTTGCGATGCAACAAGGGCGTCTCCTTCGCCGTTCTCTTCTGGTTCGACTATTTCGCCCGAAACGTAGCCCCACGTATCATTTCTGATGAGGAGGGCTTCAGCTTGTATGCGCCAAGTGTCGTAGTTGTCTCGCGACAACTTTTCCAGATGTGTTGAGTTCGATATGTTGGCCATTTTTTTTGTTGTCCGATCGCGTTACCGAATTTCGCGTTTATTGCCTGGCTTTTCCGTATGTTTATATAAGAACTGTTTCGCGCGGTTAGCGTTTTCTGGGCCCATAACCTGTTGAAAAGGTTAAAAGCGGAGAACTCGAGTGGTGGATACGATTTTAACAATGATTTATGACTTATCTACATTGAGTAAAGTACCGACAAAAGACTGACAAAAGGAAAGAAAAGGAACGTACGTTCATATTTGATTAAGTTAGGATTGCCAACTATTGATAAAGAAATGAATGTGGGGAATTATGATTTCTAACAGAACTGTTTATAAATATGTACATAAATTATTAAGCACTTCAAAGCTATGTCTATTTCTTTGATAATCCTCCACTTCTCCTGATTTCTAGAGGTGTTAAGGCACTTCTGTAATTTATATGGCCACTTGTTCTCTCCCTTTGAAGTGAAATCAAGAGGAGCTGATCACATTACCACTACTTGGAATTTAGGTCAAACAACTGAAAATTCATATCTTCAAAACCCTCAAAAATAATTTCAAATAAATAGCTAGCTTATTCTAAACAATTACACATTTTCAAATACTTATCTAACACGTTTGCTAAACAGAAAATTCTATTTTAGATATTAATAAAAAACAGTTATACATGTGTCCTAAAACTACTCTTAATACAGTCATCAATGTGTACAGTTTAGCACTTTCTGAAACTGCCATTCACTCACAAAATCAGAGAATATGATCAAGATAGCAGGGCAATTATTTTAAGCACTGTTAAATCTTTGGAAACATTACAGGCATTGCTTCTATGAGATATTAAACAAATAAATGTTCAAGATACAAACTACTGAATACATAGAAACACTTGGAATATCAAACATTAAAAAAAATCAATGTCTCCAGAAAATCAATAGACAATTTGAAAACACCAGATATATCAAAGTGATATAGCAAGTTGAAAGTGGAACACAGATATTTCCCACAGTTACAATTCAATAACCAGTCATAGGTGTGGATGTTTCAGTCAAAACTAAATAGAAAATTGTACTCCTTGGGTTAATGCTTACAAAAGGATTTTCATTCTAGTTCTAAAAAAGAATGTTTTTGAAATGCACCAGATGATGCTTCAACATTCATCAATGTAAGCCACTGTCCCCAAAAAAAATTGGAGGAAAAAAGCACTAATACACAACTGTTGACAAATAGTAAAGTCAATATTTGTTAAAAAACATTTACCAGAAGAATTGTACAAAGGAGGTGTCCACTGTGCCGGATCAATAGCTGTTGTGTTATTGCGATCTTGCATTTCAAAGAGATGAAGAAGCATAATTTCATCTTCTAAACCATCTGACAGTGAACTTCTTGACATTCTGAAGAAAATAATATTTAAGCAGTACATTTTTAACAAGACTTTCAATTACACAATCTTCCAATTATCAACTCACCTACTTCCTGTTACATTAGTGTCTTCTCTATTCCGGAACAATAATGGCTGAGTCAAAGAAAATTCGACATCATTATCACCTACCGAGAAAGAAAAAAATATTTAGAAATGAATATATAATATAATGAAATATAAATTAATTTCTTTCAGAATTCCAATCTTATGAAATGTTTACAATTAAACTGTTTCATCATTCTATATTATGAATTTTCTTTGTGAAACTACACAATTCTCATATTCTTAGTAATTACTCTTCAGTCATTTTAATATTCTTTTGGAAAAGAAAACTGACAGAACGCACTTGGGTTTTTTTAAATTAACTTGTATAAATATTTTTTTCCTATTTATAATCTTGTAATTAAAAATTAATTCTTTATTTTTTAACTCTCTTGATAATCTTTGTAATCATATTATCAAGTTACATTTTAAAAATAAAAGAATATGTAAGGGTCATTCCATATTAAATCAATACAGTTTTAATTAAAATTTTACCTCACCATTTTTGATTCAGATGAAATTTGACACATACGTGGTATGAATGAAGAATAAGAAAACTACAAATTTTGAGTAAAATATTTCCACCCGTTTGTGAAATACAGCCATGTAAAATTCTGCAAAATTAGGTTCCCGAAAATTTTTAAAAAGATGTAGAACCTCGCCAAATTAAGATAGAAAGCTGGAACAGGTGTCACTTTGCAGCTTTCTTTATGACCTTTTATATGGTATACAACTCAATAGGGGTTGCGTTCAAAAAGTTTTTCAAATTTGAATTTAAAATTTTGATTTTGAGTTTTCTCAAAATGCTCATCTTCAAAAAAATTGAAAAAATTCTAAAACACAACACACTCGCCAACAAAAACACTAAATTAATAATTTGAATATATTAGGGCTTATAATTTGAAATAAAATGCATTTTAAATCAGTAAAATCTAGAGTAAGTAAATATTGTGTATTTTAAGTAAAGATTACCATATGAACCCATTGCAGTCCCATTTTTAAACTTGCACCATCTGTTTGGAAACATATAAGGATTATTTTAGAATTTTATCAATTTTTTTGAAGATGAGCATTTTGAAAAAACTCAAAATCAAAATTTTAAATTCAAATTTGAAAAACTTCTTGAACGCAACCCCTATTGAGTTGTATACCATATAAAAGGTCATAAAGAAAGCTGCAAAGTGACACCTGTTCCAGCTCTCTATCTTAATTTGGTGAGGTTCTACATCAATTTAAAAGTTTTCGGGAACACAATTTTGCAAAATTTTACATGGCTGTACTTCACAAACGGGTGGAAATATTTTAAATATTTCAAAATTTGTAGTTTTCTTATTCTTCATTCATACCACCTATGTGTCAAATTTCATCTGAATCAAAAATGGTGAGGTAAAATGACTGTGTTGATTTAATATGGAATAATCCGTAATGGAAATTTTAAAAAATTAATAAACAATGAACTATCTTCAGGCCGATTTCTCCATAAACTTCATAAATAATAATAATAATAATAATAATAATAATAATAATAATAATAATAATAATAATAATAATAATAATCGTGGAGAGACAAACCACTCCACGGACAATATTTGAAACGAATGGACAGAGCACAGATCAATAAAGATCAATCATTTGTGTGACTTAAAAGGGGAAGAATGAAGCCAGAAACGGAAGCACTTGTAATAGCTGTCCAAGATCAGGCCTTGAGCACATTATGATAATGCGGTTCTCAAAATTTCCCAAGATGATAAATGCTGCATTTGCCAGGAACAAGTAGAAACCATTGATCATATTGTCTCAGCTTGTCCAATCCTACTAAAGACCGAATACTTGAAAAGACACGACAGGGTGTGTAGCTACCTCCACTGGCAGATCTGAACCACCCTCGAAGTTCCAAACATATACCCCAAGTGGTACGAACACTCACCAAAACTGGTGATGTCTGTTGGATTGTGTACAATATTGCACGACCAACAAATTCAAACTGATCGCACGATAGCGGCTAACAAACTGGATATAGGTATCCGGGATCTGGAGAAAAAATCGTGTTTACTTGATGTTGCTGTACCTTGCGATCAAAAAATGTCATTACCAAGGAGGCAGAGAAATGTCTTAAACACAAGAGTTTGGACATCGAGATCAGCCGAATGTGAGGCTTAAATGCACAGGTTGTACCGATAGTTATCGGAGCTCTGGGATTTATTCCGCAAAATTTGTGTAAGAACTTGTCTAAACTTCCAGGTAATTCAAAAGACTGCGAAGAGCAAGAAATCACTATTTTGAACAGCCCACATTTTGCGCAAAGTATTGTAGACGCACCGACAGCCCCTAGATCTGCTCCTTAGGTAGCTGGTTGCAACCTGGAGTAGGTTTTATATTCAGCCGACTCATAAGTCATGATACAGAGGATAATAATAATAATAATAATAATAATAATAATAATAATAATAATAATAATAATAATAATAATGGTTACAAGCTCCATGGTGATGAAAGGCCAGTATCACATTTGTTTTACATGGATGATCTGAAAGTGTTTGCTAAGAATGAAGCGATTCTCTCCCAAATGCTGTCTGTCGTGAATGACTTTAGCAATGACATCTGCATAAAGATTGGTCTTGACAAATGTGCAAAAATCAATTTAAAAAGAGGCAAACTGACAACGTCAGAGAGCATTGAAGTTGATATGCACACTGTGATACAAGATCTTGAGCCAGGTAAAACTTACAAATATCTGGGCATTGAAGAATGTGAGACCATCTCGAACAACACAATGAAAGAGAGAATTCGCAAGGAGTATTACAGAAGAGTGAGACTTGTCCTGCAGTCTGCTCTGAACTCCAGGAATAAAATATCTGCAATTGGTAGTCTGGCGGTGCCTGTAATTGAGTACAGTTCCGGACTAGTGGACTGGACTGAGCAAGAAATCCGCATCATGGATCGAAAAACCAGAAAACTGCTAACAATGCATCATGTCGCCCACCCTCGAGCTGATGTACATAGACTTTATGTGTCACGTAAGGAAGGAGGAAGAGGCCTCAGACAAATTGAAGCCTCCTGGCACAATGCAATAGTTGGAATGGAAAAATATGTAGTCAGTCATCAAGATGACCCTCTAATGAGGCAGGTCATGAAATCTGATCAAAGAATGGGAAACAGAGGCATTGTTAGAGTAGGAAAGAGCATTGCAAAGAAAACTATGCAAGACACGTCAAATAACACAGACACTGAACTTCTGGTACAACTAAACATGAAATGTGAGACACAAAAAATGTTAAAGAAGTCGTGGAGGGACAAACCCCTCCATGGGCAATATCTAAAAAGAATGGACAAGGTGCAGATCAATAAAGGTCAATCATTTATGTGGCTTAAAAGGGGAAGAATGAAGCCAGAATCGGAAGCAGTTCTAGTAGCTGCTCAAGATCAGGCCTTGAGAACACGACATTATGATAAAGCGGTTCTCAAATTTTCCCAAGATGACAAATGCCGAATTTGCCAGGAGCAAGTAGAAACCATTGATCATATTGTCTCAGCTTGTCCAATTCTAGCAAAGACCGAATACTTAAAAAGACACGACAGGGTGTGTAGTTACCTCCACTGGCAGATCTGTACCGCCCTCGAAGTTCCAAACACTTGCCCCAAGTGGTACGAACACTCACCAAAACCGGTGACATCGGTTGGATTCTGTACAATATTGTACGACCAACAAATTCAAACGGATCGCACTATAGCAGCAAACAAACCGGATATTGTTATCCGGGATTTAGAGAAAAAATCGTGTCTACTTGTGGATGTTGCTGTGCCTTGCGATCAAAATGTCATTACCAAGGAGGCAGAGAAACGTCTTAAATACAAGAGTTTGGAAATCGAGATCAGCCGTATGTGGGGCGTAAAAGCACAGGTCGTCCCGATAGTTATCGGAGCTCTGGGATTTGTTCTGCAAAATTTGAGTAAGAATTTGTCTAAACTCCCAGGTAATTCAAAGGACTGGGAAGTGCAAGAAATAGCTTTATTTGGAACAGCCCACATTTTGCGCAAAGTATTGTAGAGGCACCGATAGTCCCTAGATCTACTCCTTAGGTAGCTGGTTGCAACCTGGAGTAGATTTTATATTCAGCCGACTCATAACATCTTTAGTCGTGATGTAATGGAATAATAATAATGATGATGATGATGACGAACTAGAGATGAGCTTAAAATCAGCAAAAGGAGAAGTTGTAGTGGCAGGTGATTTTAATAGCAAGTCTCCAGAATGGGGGGAAACCCGAACCGACAAAAGAGGGGATATAGTGTGTGAATTCAATGCCAAAAAAAACGACATAGTCATCCTTAATACAGGAAGGGCGAGTACATTCCAAAGGGGAGAAGCGAAAACCCTTCTGGATCTGACAATAGGCTCCAACAACATTGCTAGGAGAATCACGGACTGGAGAGTACTGAACGACGAGACGCTCAGTGATCACAGCTACATCCAGTTTAAAGTAACTGGATACCAAAGGGAGCTCCAGAAGCCAGGGGGGCGACCTACGTGGAACACAAACAAGCTGGACGAAATGAAAGTGAAGCTCTCTCTGGAAGAGTCTAAGCTAATACAGAGCATGGGATGGATGGAAAAACAGAATGCCCCTGAAACAACAGTAAAAGAAGCGAGGGACATAGTGATGGCACCGTGCGCCGCATCTATGCCGAGACGTAGATGCCCAAGGGAAGCAACAGGTGTACTGATGGACTCCTGAGATTGCCGAACTGAGGAAGAAATGTATTAAAGCTAGGAGACTAGCCACAAGATCCAAAACTGACGAATCACTTCGAAGAGAATACAAAATACGCCAAAAACAGCTGAAAAGAGAAATTAAAAATAGGAAATCGAAGTGCTGGAAAAAGCTACTAGAAGAGGTAGACGATTATGCCTGGGGCATGGCGTACAAAATTGTAAACAAAAAACTTAAGAGTGAATACGAAGGTACCCAGACTAGTGGACCCCAAATGGGTGAAGGAAATTATAAGAGATCTCTTCCCAACCAGAGACCCGTGGGCGAGAAGAAAACTGTACGACTACGAATTCAGTGAGAATGATGTATTCACGAGAGACGAGCTACAAGTAGAAGCGAGGAAACTAAAGTGCAAGAAAGCCACCGGACCAGACGGAATACCAAACGAAATAATTAAGATTGTGGCCAAGGAATACTCGGAATGCTTACTGGAGGCATTTAATAGCTGCCTCAGACATGGA
>JAHLJT010009355.1:69013666-69226166 GCA_031308135.1 Acheta domesticus
GCGTCGTAAAGTCAAATTTGGAAAAACACCTCACACCCCTCCCCCTTCCACGCCGCACCGTCGCGCCACCCACCCCTGCGCCCACGCGCTCCCTGCGCGGCCACCGGCAGGGCAGTCTGGGTTGCCTGCGCGCGGCTGGCAAGCCAGGCCGTCATGCTTTCGTCATTTTCCATCTCAATATATTTTTTCCCCATAAATGAAACTAGTGATGCTGTAACAGAGGTAAACGGTCTCATATCATCTTTAATAGCAATTACTTCTTGTTTCATTTTGATAGTGGTATAAATAGAAAATTTTAATAGTAGTATAAAACGATCTTTTTCACATACTCCCGTCTTCCTTCAAATGTCATCAAAAAATTATTTGAAGTATTACTCAAAATATCGATTACCGTTTGGAAACTATTTCAAAAAGAAAATGGAACTATTTGTGTGAATATCACTAATATTCCTTCTAATCACATATTATTTTAGATATATGTTACTTCTAAGATCTTAGTTATTATTCCACTATCGAATGAGCAGAGATTACGCACGAGCTCTTTTATCCTACGACTCGATTTTTACTTTCCCGTATACGTACGTATATACGGAATTGTTTACGTATTGTAGGGAAAGTTATATAATGCTGCGCGAAAAAACGGAGGATTTTCGGAAGAAAAAAAATCATTGCAGGGCCCTGATAACGAAAAAGTGGAAAAATCCAGTAGCTAAATTAAGAAAAAAATCGTCTAACACGTGGTGTAGCCAGAATCCCTCTTTTGTGGGTCCTTGATACCGAAAAACCAATTGAAAGCAAAACGTCTGTCTGTCCGTCCGTTTGTGAATACTGCTAGTGCCTAAACCATACGGTTTTTTTTTTGTTTTTTTTTTTTCAAAATGAAGAAGCCCCTGCCGATCTGGCTCGAGTCAAAGCTTTGAGATTTTGAAAAAGAATGTATAAAACTTAGGGGTACTTTACATGAAACCCCCCGAACATTTTCAAAATTTTCTCAAAAACGGCTCCAAATTGTTTCTATAAATTTCTTGAACGAATAGAATTCACGCTACGTATATACGAACACACTTATTAAGGTGGCCTCGGTCATAATTTCATGGCTAACTCTGAATTTTCGAAAATTCTAAAAGTTTGAACTTTTTTCGGCCTCTTCCTTCAACTACAAATTTGCAGATAGAGATTTTTTCTTCAAGTAAAATTTTTTCTCCAAAGGGAGTTCTTTCATTATGATCATGTACACTTTTTTGAAAATTTTAGTATTTTTCGCACAATATTGCTTGCAACATGTGCAATTTGAAAAAATTATAAAAAACAGATTTTCTCAAAAATTGCTGCAAATTTTTTCTTTGAACTTTGGTAGGGATAGTGCATAATGTAGTCTATGATAGGACATAAACGCCATATTGTTCTATTCTTTTGTTTTTGCGAAATTTACAAAAATATTTCTTTAACTTGTCTCTCACGTAGGTAACATTGGCGACGATTTGTTTACATTACATTTATGAGTAGATGTGTTTTAAATAATGTCATATAAAGTTTCTCGAATACTCGACCGTTTTCTATAAAACTAGCTCACAATTCGGCATTTTCAGAAACGCTCAAACACCATTATCTCATAAATGGCTCCAAATTTTTTCTTCATACTTTTCGAACGTATAGTGCAAATTGCACTCTTTAATATGGCGTGAAGTTCATTTTGGGGTATTTTTTTGTTTTTTCAAAAGTTTCACAAATGTAATTTTTGTAAAAGGTCTCTCACACCCCTAACGTGCACGTTGCCAGCAATTGTAAACACTATTGTACTTGTGAGTTAATGTGCTTCAAATGACTTCAAAGGAAATTTTTCGGAAACTCAAAACTTTTCTGTGAAAAAGAGCTTCTTCGCATTTTTAGTAGCGCTTAAACGCCATTTTCTTAAAAACGGCTCCTAATTTTTCAAAGAAAATTGCCATTTAGATCGAGGTTTTACTTTTCTTTAATATTCTAAAATTGATATTTCCGTCCTATCATCAGAAATTCGAAAACTTAGGAAAATATCATAAAATGTACTTTGGGGGACGGTAGATGGCAGCTGGCACGGCAGAGTAGCAATTCCGAATAGTTAGCCCAAACCCAAGGAAACCGAAAACTAATAAGGGAACGTATTTGCCATTCTGTAGCACCACTAGTTGATCTCAAAACGGCTTGTCTCCTCGATAGAATTCACCTGGTTAATCCCATTTTCCAAGTAAAGTAGTTGAAGATTATTTTAAAAATGTTTCCATACTTTCGAACAAATTTGAAAAAGTGGTGCAACAGAATTTCGCCGACTTACTCGTAGTAAAGTATTCTAATTTCCTTGTTCTGTGCCAGCTTTACCATCTTGCCCCATCCTCTTGACTACTGTTATCAATGGCCACCCACAATACATTTCTTGAAGTTTTCTCATTTTTCCGTTTCCTAGTAGTAGATTCGTAATATTACTTTTAGAATACTAATGAAGAGTAAAACCTCCTCCTATATGGCAATTTTCATTAGTAAATTTGGAGCCGTTATTAAGAAAATGGCGTGTAAGCGTTACTGTAAATGCGAAAATTGAAGCTCTTTTTAACAGGAATATTCCGACTTGCTGGTGGGAGATACCTGGTTGGGAAAGAACCCCGCAAGCCGACAGGTAGATCGTTCGGTAATTTAGAGCTTGTCCCGGCTGGGGTGGTGCCCCGCTGGTGGCAGATACCTGGTTGGGGAAAACCCCGCTAGTAGACGGACGGTCGGCGCCGTATCTCGCCATCCAGCGGGGAACATCACCTCCACCTCCCGATGAAATAAACATGCCCTACACTTGCGGTACTACAGACCTCAGTAGTTGACGTGCCCAAAGTCACTAACAATCAATCAAAAATGACTCCAAATGTTTTCTTTAAATTAATTGTAAGAATAAACTAAAATACACTTATAAAGGTGGCGTAGATCCCATTTTCATTATTGACTCTAATTTTTGGAATATTGCAAAAGTACGATTTTTTTTCGGCGTCTTCCTACAACTGCAAAATTGAAGATAGAAAACTTTCCTTAAAATGACATTTGTTCTCCATACTTAGTTCTTTCAATAAGGTCATGTACGTTTTTTTGAAACTTTTAGTAGTTTTCGTGCAATACTGCGTGCAATATGTGCAATATTTTTTTAAAAAACAAGATTTTCTCAAAAACTGCTCCATTTTTTTCATTTGGAAAGGATAGTGCCTAATGTACTCTATGAGATGACATAAACGCCATATTGCTCTATTCTTTTGTTTTTTCAAAAATTACAAAAATGTAATTCTTTGACTAGCCTTTCATTTCGTAAATATTTTCATTAACGGCGATTTGTTCACATTCTTACATTTAGAAGTACATGTGCTTTACATTATGTCTTAAAAATTCCTCGACAACTCAAACGTTTTTTGTGAATATTCCGAATTTACACAAATGCTTAAACGCCATTTTCTCAAATTGTGTTTGCTCTAGTTTCATTTGCGGGGAAAAAATATATTGAGATGCGAAGTGACGAAAGCATAACGGAGTGCCTGCCTTGCCTGCCCGTCCGCTGCAGGCCGCCGGGATTAGCAGTGCCGGTGGTCTCCGCGTTGAGGAAGCGGCCCCTCCCCCACAGGGCGGATGACGGGGGCGGTGTGGGGGTTAGGTGTTTTTCGAAATTTGACTTTACGACGCTCATTTATCCGATTTGTATGTTTGATACGGCATTGGATTCTGGAAGCTTGTCGCCATCGCGCTATAAGCCCACATTTTTGAAATTGTTCCCGGAAGTACGAGAAAAAATTTTAAAAAAACTAGTTTCTGCTAGTTTTTTTGGGGGGGAAAGGCTTCGTAGCGTAAATTCTATTTTAAAAAGGAGTCAAATGCCGTTTACAGATCGAAAATCGGACCATTTGTTCAGACGTTATTGGTAAAGTAAATTTTACTGAATTTGATGCTGCCACGTGGTGGCGACAAATTGAACTAGTGTCGGTACATTTAGCCTTAAGAAAATGTCGAAAAAAAGGTAGTTTGCGCGGCGATAGATGGCAGCTGTCAAGAGTATACGCACGTCTGAAGAGCTAGCCGAGACCAAACGAAACAGAAAACGAAAACGGGTAAGTCTGTGCCATTCTTTAGCACCACTAGTTAGCCAATATATTTACATATTTTATTCACAAGTACACATTTTTACATATTTATGAATATTCACATTTTTTGGAAATTTTTTTTGCATAATTCCTTTATCATATGTTTATTTATAAGGAATCGCAGAGACAAACAATTAAGCATTCTCAAAAACATTTTTCCTACAGCCTCGCCTCTAAAACGGCGCTATTCCATCGCGTTAAAATGCGCCTGTCGGTAAATACGGGCGAAAACCAAACAAAGAAGGCGTCTATGCAATCCAGAAGTTTCTGTGTGTTTGAGTATCGCATATAACATATAACTGCTTAGCAGAGGTGTAGCGTCAGGGGACGCTAAGATGCTGAGCATCCCCACGCGTAAAATATTAATCAAAGAACACCCTAAATATTGTATTGATAATCTCCCAAGTGAGCGAAACACGTTTTGTATCAATTTTGAAGTGATTTCCTGTGATTGAATTCGGCGCGTTACAAGCCGGGCTCTGATCGCTTGGACGCTAAAATGCTTCTAGCGTCTGCCGCGAGACAGAGACGGGAGGTCCCCACCCTCTTCACCCCTGCCCATGATTTTCCGAGTCCCGATAGCATATTTTGAATTTGCACTAGACTTGTGCATGGGACTTATTTTAGAGCTCCCTGATTGGACAGTGAGGCGACGCAGGAAACGCAAGTGACGCGTCTCTCCAAAACACAAACACTTTGATGAAATAGAGATCGAAATGAAAGAAGAATTAGAGACACCAAGCACTTATAAAACGTATAATTTATGTAATCCGAATTTAACGGTAATCCTTAATTGAAAAATTTTGGGACGGTTTATTAGTGCAAAAAAATTACATACTTATTAAAGGGCTTCTCATCCTTTTTTAAGAAATTTGGGATACGTATTTGATATTGAAGGAAGAAAAACAATTTTAGGCATTTGTGGGAACAAATTTAGAGAGATATTAGTGAGAGCAATTACTTTTATTCTTCTCTTTTGACTTCCATGTTTACAAAATGGGTTGCAAGTTATCTCTCATTTATTTCACACCTCGCAGTTGAAAATTCAGCCCCAAACACTTTAACATTAATCAACTTTCATAACCCTCATTAATATTCCCACAAGCGCCCTGCCACTACTCTTTTCGAATGCACCAGCTATCCACAGCTTTTTGTGTCTGTCTCAGATATGTAGTATGTGTCTCAGATAAATGTGTCGTTGCGTTTGGTGTGCCGCCTCAATGTCCAATCAGGGAGTTCTAAAATAAGTCCCATGCACAGGTCTAGTGGAAATTCAAATCAAGCGTTCCGATAAGCTAGCATAGGCTGAGAAAAGGCTTATGTGCAAGTAGCTCCTTTGTGCGCGAGAGCTCAGCACACTTGACGTTGTCAGAGAAATATTTTTCTTTCTCACTCGTGATTCTGTGCTTGGTCATGGGCACAAACAGTAGAAATAGTGCTTTGCTACTAATTCTTAATTATTATCTAAGAAGATTATACTTACTTCAATATGTTAAATTTTATTTTGGTTCAAAATATATAAAATGACAAGTGATCTCATTGCCAATCGCGCATGAGAATTAAAGCTGAGCCATTGCATAATTTGCTTTCAAGAAGTCTCCTGACATAAATCTGTTGAAGTATTGTACCATTTGTTTCAATAACATATACACTCTAGACATAACATTCTAGAGAACATTAAAAATCATGATGTGTTGATTGTTGAGCATCTCCAATCGCACGAGTCACGCTACGCCACTGCTGCTTAGGAAGGAAGGGTCCACACAGCATGAACGGAGATGACCTTCATTTATTACGTGGCTAATAGAGTTTTTTCACGCCATAGCGGACAGCACTACCGATCATCTGCGCATGCGCAGTTCAAGTTTCGTGTCACATTTGTACATCTGCACATGCGGAGAAGATCAATAGTGCTGACCGCTATGACGTGCAAAAACTCTATTAGCCACGTAATAAATGAAGGTCATCTCCGTTCATGCTGTGTGGACCCTTCCCTATTCGTTGAAGCGGCAAACTACACCAACATGAGTGGAAGATCTGGCGGTTACCTCCATAATGGGAAATCAATAAGAGCAGTTTCGAAGATCTAAGTTTATAGCCGGTTGTGGCGAAACATATAATCCCTGATGTGACTGATGGTGTTTACATTTTTCATTAACTATATGGCTATTTTTACAGATTTGGTGCCAAAATTTTGCGTACACACAGTGCATGGTCCAATGCAACTGATGGCATCCGTATCTCATTTTTTCAAAAATGGCGCTTTGACGGTTGACACATAACACCCCCCACTTAGTTGAGGAATTCAATGAAAATGTGACTTGTAACGTTTTTAAGTATCTTTTGCTTTATCCAAATAACAAATTTAGTCAAAAAATAAAGAGCTACTATTAAGAGAAAGTTACAGTACCCCGAAAATCAAAACATCCGTTTTAAAGTCGCTGGGTCTCGAGATCGTCAACTTTGATCACGGAATATTGTCTTTGGAGAAAATAGTAAGAAGTAGGTTTAGGGTTGCGCTAGCATTGACCACAGACAGGAAGATAGACCGTTAAGTATTTTTTTGTCTCTCCCTGTGCTCTCTCTCTCTTTCAGAGTCTCTGTCTCTCTCCAAAATGTGGTGTAGCCAGAATACGTTTTTACTTTCTCGCCTTACGAATACTTCGTAAGAAGAGAAAGTTATGTATTCGTGCGGCGGAAAATGGAGAATTTTCGCCAGAAAATCTCTTATAGCAGGGGTCTGGTGACAGAAAAGTTGATAAAACCTGTTGATAAATTTAGAAAAAAAATCCTCTATCTCGTGGTGTAGTCATAATCCATGATTTGTTGCTTCTTCATACTTCAAAATCGATTGACGGCATTCCGTCCGTCTGTCCGTCCGTCCGTCTGTCCGTCTGTGGTCAACGCTAGCGCCTAAACCGTTCGGTCGATTTTATTCAAAATTGATATTCCCCGATGGTTTTGACTCGTCTCAAGGCCTCTTGAATTTGAAACCGATATCTTATTATTTGAGGATACTTTACATGAAGCCCATTTTGAGATTTTATGAATTAAAAAAAATGGCTCCAAATTTTTTTATTATATTTTGTTGTTGAATAGTGCAAAGAACGTTGAAGGGAATGACGTAGACAACATTTTCGTTTATAGGCCCTATTTTTCGAAAATTGCAAAAAAACTCTTTAAAAACTCCAAAATTGAAGATAGAGATTTTCGCTTCAGACAAAGTCGGTTGTACGAAATTAGCACTTCAAATAAGGTCATGTACCATTTTTGGGAAAAACGAATAGTTTTTGCGTAAATTGCGATTCAAATTGACCAAAAAAAACTTTTCTCAAAAACCGCTCCAAATTTTTTCTTTAAATTTTCTGCACGTGTGTAAGAAGGGAAGGTAAATATATAAATAAACTAGTGGTGCTATAGAATGGCACATACTTTCTCGCAGTAGTTATTTTCCAAATGCCGATCATCCCATAAATTAAGTGGAGTTAACCGTTTACCGCTGCCTTTCTTGGTCATGTTTTTTGTAAAGACATGTTTTTCGCATGTTGACAATTACCTTCTTCCTAAAGATAGAACTGATTCAAGATCGTTTTGACTGAAATATTAGGAGTCGTTCCGGCAGTCGGTCCCGTAGCGCGATTGGCTAATGCACCTTGGGGTTGAGATCTTCAATAATGAAAGTACCGAGTTCGATCCCCCTTGGGGAATTTTAATTTGATGAATGTGATGTTTCAGGAAAAAAAACACTGAAGAGTGTAGATACTTTATTGAAATTCATTTGAAGTACTTCTACTCACGAACAGATTCACTATAGATAAATAGACAGGACTTGTCTGTGTTTTCCCTAACTGCGTCTTTTAAACTATTTTTCAACTCTGTTATTCGATTTCTGAAGCGTATGACATGTCAAATCAACTATTGTCTAGTATATATCTGTATGATCCATTTTAAGTAAACTTATGAGCATTTTAACGCTAAATTGTAATACAATATAACCAGAAGGCATGCGATGAACTTACATATACCTAACGGTTCCAAAAATGGTTATTACTTTCTAGCCTTACGAATACTTCGTAATGCAGTTTATCGCTGCCTTTCTTGGTCATGTTATAAAGACACGTTTTTCGCATGTTGAAAATTACCAGCCTCAAATGATAAAAGCGATAGAATTACGTTTTGACTAAAATATAAGTAATTGCGATAAATGTCCTGGAAATGTCTGTATATATTTGTTCAAATAATTAACTTTTAACAATTTTTTACTTCTCTTGTATTTGTGAAGCGTTTTTCCATCTTATCAATTGTTTCTTAATCATGCATTTTCCATTTTATAGGTCGGTTTTATTCTTTCATGGTTCTGTTCGACAGAGACGGTGTTTGTGTTGCGTTGTGGTGTAAGTGCCGGTTCGTTGAATTTGAGTTTCGGTCGTCTGGTCTTGGTACCGAAAAGGTTTGCTGGTATAATACACTTTTTCTGGTTTATGAAGTAGTGGAATAGCAAAAAGGACCGTATAGAAGCAGAGCGAGAAAGTATGTGCGTTGGAAACACTACTAGTTTGGGTCCTTGATACCGAAAAATTGACGGCAAACGTCTGTCCGTCCGTCTGTGAATAACGCTTGCGGTTAAACCATTCGGCCGATTTTCTCCAAAATTGATATTCTCCAATTGATCTGACTGATGTCGCGGTCCCTTAAATTTGAAACCGATATTTTAATTTTTTGGGTACTTTACTTGAAGCCCCTGGGACATTTTGAACAAAATGGCTCCAACGTTTTTGATTAAACTTTGTTATTCGATAATGTGAAGACCGTTTAGGAAAATGGCGCAGGTCTCATGTCCATTGAAAACAGTGATTTTTTCGAAAATCAAAAAAAGGATTCAAACTTTTTTCGGCGTTTTCCCACAGCAACAATTATGAAGATAAACATTTTTTAAAAAAAGAAATGTGATTATGAAAAATATCTCAAAATAATGACATGTTCAATATTTCAAAAACATGAGAATTGTTTGCGAAATTTTGTGTCGTATATAGGCAATTTTTTCTTTCCCGGATACACACGTATATACGTAGTATAGGGAAAGTAATGTAATGCTGCACGAAAAACGGCACATTTGCGGCAGAAAACAATTCATTGCTGCGCCGTGTTAACGAAAAGGTGGATAAATCCAATCGGTAAATTAAGGGAGGAAAACGGCACATTTGCGGCAGAAAACAACTCATTGCTACGCCATGTTAACGAAAAAGTGGATAAATCCAATCGTTAAATTAAGGGAGGAAAATCCCATAACATGTGGTGTAGCCTGAATCCCTGTTTTTTGGGTCCTTGATACCGAAAAACCAATTGAAAGCAAAACGTTAGTCTGTAAACACCACTAGCGCCTAAAACAAATGTAGGATTTTTTACGTTCTCGCTTTACGAATACTTCGTAATAAGATAAAGTTATGTTATCGTGCGACGGAAAACGGCGAATTTTCGCCAGAAAAACTCTTATAGGTAGGGTCTGGTGAAGAAAATGTGGATAAAACCAGTTACTAAATTTTTAAAAAAATCCTCTAACTCGTGATGTAGCCAAAATCCAAGTTTTGTTGCTTTTTGATACTGAAAACTCGATTGATGGCAAAACGTCCGTCTGTGGTCAACGCTAGCGCCTAAATCGTTCAAACCGATTTTCTTCAAAATTGATATTCCCCAATCGATTTGGCAAATGTCGAAGCTCCTAGAATTAGAAATAGAATTAGAATATAGGCAATTTTTTGGGTCCTTGATACCGAAAAATTGACGGCAAACGTCTGTCTGTCCGTCCGTCTGTGAATAACGCTTGCGGTTAAACCATTCGGCCGATTTTCTCCAAAATTGATATTCTCCAATTGATCTGACTGATGTCGCGGTCCCTTAAATTTGAAACCGATATTTTAATTTTTTGCTTCTTTACTTGAAGCCCCTGGGACATTTTCAAAAAAATGGCCGATATTTTATCTTGGGGGGGGAGGGTACTTTACATGAAGCCCCTTGGACATTTTCAAAGTTTTCAAGAAAATGGCTCCAAATTTTTTGTTAAATTTTGTTGTTGAATAGTGTGAAGGGCTTTTAAAAGAATGATGCAGGTGTCATTTTTGTTGATATCCCCAATTTTTCGAAAATTGCAAAAGGCATTTCAAAACTGCAAAATTGAAGATTTTTGCCTCAGACGAAGTCGGTTGTACAAAATTAGCACTTTAAATAAGGTCATGTACATTCTTTTAAAATAACAAGCAGCTTTTGCGTAAATTGTGCTTGAAATTAATCAAAATTTTGTTTCTCAAAAACCGCTAATTTTTTTTAAAAATGTTCTTCACTTTTGTAATAACTGATGATAACAAATATGGTGCTAATCCTACGTTCGGTAAGCGCTCGGTTTTTCGAAAATTTCAAAAAAAAAATTTTTATCTACCAAATAGTAGATACAAATTTTTGGCTTAGACAAAGTCTGTTGTACAAAATTAGCTTTTTAAAATAATGTCATGTACAATTTTCTGAAAAAACATGTTGTTTTTGCGAATTTCCGCTTGAAATTTACGAAAACATTTTCCCAAAAACCTCTCCTATTTCTTTCTTTAAATTTTCTCCAAATACGTCATAATGGACGGCAATTAAAGAAATTAACTAGTGGTGCTATAGAATGGAACAAACTTTCTCGCAGTTTTCTAATCTCTTTATTCTGAACTAGGATTTCGATTATGATTATGATTATGATTATCTTTCCAGATATCCTCTTTGGACGCCCAAAGGATAGTTTTTTTATATTCTCGAGATTTTTCGGCTTCCTAATGCTAGAAATGAAACCACCGTACCCTTATTACCATTATATAAGTATCAATGCCATGTAAAACCAGAGTGGGCAAGATAGTTAAGTGACGGGCACGGACTCTTTTCTTCGGAGGCAAGCTTCGCTGGCTCGAATCTTGGTCGGGGACAATTATTTGTCACAATTCTCCGTTGTCTCAGAAAGTAATTGAGAATTCTAGAAACTTTATAGAATACTATTTGAAACAATTTAAATCACAAAAATAATTACAATAAATTTACTGGAAGTGTAAGTGATTTTCGAATTTTCAACTTTTTGACAGTTTCACATCTCTTCACGGATTTGTAAAACTAGGGTACCATCATATCTATTGTTTTCCTATCAGGCATTTACAATTTTACGGCTCTGTTCGACTCATATGGTACTTGTGTGTGCCGGCATGTTAACTTTGAAGATCTGTTTTCGGGTCTCGGAGCGGAAAAAATTTACTGGCTCAAAACAAGTTTGCTGTTTTAGTTAGAAGAACAATATTGCGGAGCATTTAGAAACAACACAAAGAATGTGCATTGGGAGCGCCACTAGTTGAATTTTCCATGAGATAGAAAAAAGACGTATCTATGCTGGAATTTTTTATACCTTGTCCCAAATTATTTTTTAAAATGAATTTGGCATTTACCCTTTTATGCTTCTGCCCGTGTTCGCCCATACGGCGCTTGTTCGTCGTAGTGGCATGAGGGCCGGCACGTTCACTCTGAGGATCTGAGTTCGAGTCGCGGAGCGGCAAAAGAATTTGCTGATTGAAAACACTTTTGCTGGATTATGTAGTAGTGTAAAAGCATTTAGGACCATTTAGAATCAGCGAGAAAGTATGTGCTTTGGTAACATCACTAGTTTCAAACTGAAGAAACCCCTGTCGATCTGCCTCCAGTCGAAGCTTTGAGATTTTGAAAAACTTTCTTCAAAATTTCGGGGAAATTTTCATTAAGCCCCCCGGACATTTTCAAAATTTTCTCAAAAACGGCTGCAAATTTTTTCTTTAAATTTCTGGTACGAATAGAATAAAATATCTTTATTAAGGGCATAGGTCCTAATTTCACTGTTAACTCCGAATTTTCGAAAATTGCAAAAGTTAGAATTTTCTTCGGCCTCTTCCTACAAATACAAAATTAAAGATAGAGATTTTTCCTTCAAATAAAATTTGTTCTCCAAACTGAGTTCTTTCATTAAGATCAAGTACATTTATTTGAAAATTTCAGTAGTTTTCGCGCAATATTGAGTGCAATATGTGCAATTTCAAAAAATTGCAAAAACAAGATTTTCTCAAAAACGGCTCAGAATTTTTTCTTTACATTTTTGGTAAGGATAGTGCCTAATGTACTCTACGAGACGACATAAACGCCATATTGCTCTATTCTTTTGTTTTGTCATAAATTACAAAAATTATTTTTTTTCAACTGTCTCTCACGTCGTTAATATTTACATTACCGCCGATTTGTTCACATAATTATATTTAGGAGTACACGTGTTTTAAATAATATCATATAAAGTTTCTCGAAAACAACAGTTTTCTGTGCAAACTAGCTCAAAATTCCACATTTTCAGAAACGAAAGCCATTTTCTCAAACATTTTTATTCAAACTTTTCGAACGGTTAGTGCAAATTTTACCCTCTTTAATACGACGTAGAGTTCATTTTGGGGTGTTTACACAAATGTAATAGTTTTGAAAATTCTCTGATACTGTTAATGTGTACATATCCAACAAATTTGTAAATACTATTGAATTTGTGAATTAAAGTCTTCAAATTACTTCTAATGACGTTTTTCGAAATCACAAAAGATTCCTCTGAAAAAGAGCTTCAATTTTGCATACACAGTAGCGCTTAAACATAATTTTCTTAAAAAAGGCTCCAAATTTTTCCAAGAAAATTGCCATTTATGACGAGGTTTCACTATTCTTTAATATTCTTAAAATAATATTTCCAAAAATTAAGAAAATGTCAAAAAATATACGTTGGGCGGCGATATATGGCAGCTGGTCAGAGCATAAATCAAGTTCGAATAACTAGCCAAGACTAAAGGAAATAGAAAACATAAGGGGATGTCTGTGCCATTCTGTAAGCACCACTCATTATTTTCTTAAAACAATTTTTTTTTTACCCCTCAAAATTCTTTGATTAAATTTAGACCTTGTAGAGCTAAAGGGCGCGTAAGAGAATGGTGCAGGTTGTACATTCACTGAAATGCTTAATTTTCCGAAAATTAAAAAAAAAAAGAAATCGGCTAGAAAAATTTTTTGTATGTTGTCCTACAACTACAATTAAATTTTTTTCTTACTGAAATGTGTTCATCACAAATAAGGTCATGTTAAATTTTTTGAAAATATGAGAATTTTTTGTGTCATTTGGCAACATAGTCACCCACTCAACTGCACTTTGTGAAGGTAATCAGGCAGTTGGACGCTTCATAAGTTAGAATTTGCGTTCACCCTCTTCGTTCATTTATTACCTTCGACCTTTGGATATACATTTACACATTAATCTTTTAGACATTATTTAAAACCTATTTTAAATATATGAAAGAAAAATTGCTAGTCTTTAGGGAATATCAAATTGGAATACAAAAATGGCTCAACAACGACTCAGGAGCTAACTTTTGTGAATTACATCTTATTGTTGGGACATGATTTACCTGGATGATAAGGAGTAATAATTCTCAAATTTGTGTTGATATTTGCTTCAAAATATTTAGTTTTTGCATCAAATGTAGGTTTTGTAATGAGTTTTAGAAACAAAAAAAAATGTCTAAGATGTGTTACTTCAGAGAGAAAGTGTGGTATTAGTAGTATTACATAACTATTATTACAGGTGAGAAAGTATGTGCAGGGGAAATACAGAAAGTTATTTAATGCTGCACAAAAAAAAAGGCGAATTTTCAGTAGAAAAAAATTCATTGTCGGGTCCTGATAACGAAAAAGTGGATAAATACAGTTGCTAAATTAAGAAAAGAAAATCCCCTAACATGCGGTGTAGCCAGAATCCCTGTTTTGTAAGTCGTTGATACTAAAAACCATCTGAAAGCAAAATGTCCGTCCGTCGTATGTGAACAACACTAGCGCCTTAACTACGCATAAGTTTTTTTTTTCTTCAAATTGAAGAAATACCTGTCTATCAGGCCTGAGTCAAAGCTCTGAGATTTTGAAAATCATTAATTAATTTTTGGGGGTACTTTACATGAAGCCCCCCCAGACATTTTCAAAATTTTCTCAAAACGGCTGCAAATTCATTACTTAAATTTCTTGTAAGAATAGAGCAAAATACAGTTATTCAGATGGCAAAGGTCCAATTTTCACGGTAAACTCTCTATTTTCGAAAATCGCGAAAGTGAATTTTATTCGGCGACTTCCAACTACAAAATTGCAAATAAAGACTTTTCTTTTAAATACAATTTGGTCTTCATAGTGAGTTCTTTCTTTAAAGTCATGTACACTTTTTTGAAAATTTTAGTAGCTTTCCCGCAACATTGCGTGCAATATGTGCAATTTTAAAAAAATTACAAAAGCAATATTTTCTCAAAAACAGCTCCTAATAGCGCTAAATGTACTCTATGAGATGACATAAACGGCATATTGCTCTATTCTTTTGTTTTTGTTTTTTTTTTTCAAAAATCGCAAAAATGTATTTTTTTTGACATGTTTTGACATGTGACATGACATCGTTAATATTTACATTAGCGGCGATTTGTTGACATATTAATGAATATTTGTGGTTTAAATAATGTTGAGTAGTTTCTCGAAAACTCAACTGGTTTCTGTGAAAACTAGCTCAAAATTCCGCATTTTCAGAAACGCTCAAACGTCATTTTCTCAAAATTGGCTCCAAATTTTTTTCTTCAAACTTTTGGACCGGACAGTGCTAATTGCACTCTTTAATATGACGTAGTTTATTTTGAAGTATTTTTTTTCTTTTTTAAAAAATTACACAAATGTAATTTTTTGAAAGATCTCTTAAATCTTTAATATGCACATTACCAGCAATTCGTAAACATTATATTTGTGAGTGTATGTGCTTTAAATGACTTGAAATGAAGTTTTTTGAAAACTTCTGTGGAAAAGAGCTTCAAATTTCGCATTTTTAGTTATGATTAAACTGGTGTTTAATCATAACTAAAAGTTAAAATAAGCTACAAATTTTTCGAAGAAACTTGCCATTTAGGTCGAGATTTTCATGTTCTTTAATATTCTAAAATTAATATTTCCATTCTACCATTAGAAAAGAGAAAAATTAAAAAACTGTCAAAAAAAAAAAATGTCCTTTGGGCGGTGATAGTTTGCAGTTGGCAAGAGTATATGGCAATTTCAAATAGCTAGCCCAGACCCAAGAAAACAGAAAACTAATACAGGAAAGTCTGTGCCATTCTGTAGCACAACTAGGGTTTTTTAATGTAATCTATTCATCAGACATCTTTATATCAGATCATGCACAAATTTTCGAAAGTATTAGTACTTTTCTGTAATTTTGGGAAAAATAAGGCAATTTAAAGGAAATTATTTTGTTTAAAATGGCTCCAAGTGTTTTCCTTCATGTTTTTCACGAACAGAGCTAAGTAGGGTAATAAAAACGGCACATGTTCCATTTTCAGTTAACTTAGTATTTTTGAAAAATTGCAAAAAAAAACAACATTGTAAAACTATTAATGATAAGATTTTTTTCCCCTCAATAAAAAACCTTTTATTTCATGAAAGCTGTTCTTTAGTTTTGGATCTTTAAGTAAGGTCATGCACATTTTTTGAAAATTGGAATCTTCAAAATTGAAAGTTTGAAAATCCTAATCATGTTTTGCTGAAGAGAATATTTCAAATATTAGGTCGTGATATGGCAATTTGGAATTCTTAAAATTCCTTCTCATTATTGATAGATATTTGTCGTTGTATGAAATGTAGAAGAAAGAATGAAATTAAAAAGGAAATAACTTTTTGATAAGTAGATATCGGATGTTTAGGAAAATGCCTATTTTATTATAGCGAACTTATTTAAAGGCTAATAATATATGTGAAGGAATCATGACAAATGATGTTAGTCATGATGAAGTCAAGACGAGGAAGTTTTATAATACTTATTTATGCTTTTTTTTAAAATTATTGGACTTTTTTGCCTTTTATGTAATATTTTTAAATACAATAAGATTTCGATACGATATCAGAAAATCAGCCATTGTCCAACGTGACCATTCATTACGAAACCTTCAATTCATGCCTGTATTTTAAAACATGAGAGAATTCCTAAAACTATACCAAAAGATTTTTCTCCACTTCCCATGTTTATAAATACCAGTCATGTTCTGAGAACACGGTCGATTGACAGTACACCCAGATCACTGAAATTTTAAGTGGAAACAAACGAAAATTCCCAGGTTTCAGTATTGCCAACATTGAACTTCTAAAAAATATGCCAGTCACTTCAGTAGGGTTGAGTGCCTTCTCCGGATTCAAACTGATTGTGTCTCTCAATCATCACAAATTTGAAAATGTGATCCTTGAAATGTTACTGTCAATATATTGAAATGCAAAATATTAAGAATAAAATGTAGAAGAGATGTAAATATGTAAATTAGTTTTACTTTAAAATGTACATACTTGTTTTGTGCATTTAAGTTTACAAAACAATATAGACAAAAATTACAAAACAATTTTTCATTTTATTGTGTATGTAACTTTTGACAGTGCCTTCTTTTGTAAATAATATAAAACTTCCCTGGTGAGTCACTACAAACCAGATAAAGAAATTATCTTCTGTGAACTTAACAATCATATTTTATGAAAACAGTAAGTTTGTGTATAAATTTGTGTTAATTATCTATAACTCAACTAAGGCTTAGGTGTACTTTTAGAGATTAAGATGGAGTTTCATTTCGTCATTAGTCCTGAAGATAGGGGCGCAAAAGCTCCTGCAACGTCATTGAAAATTTGAAATAATAGGTGTAAAATTAAATGAACATTTTTATGGAATAAAATACTTCAAGATTGTCTACTGACTATAACTTTAAAGGGATGAGTTCTTAAGGAAAAAAAAGAAAATGATTTTCAATAAAGTTTCTTGAATAGACAATAGTTTTCTGCAACAACACATTCATCAAATTAAAATCCCTGTAGGAGACTCGGACCGGAGAGCTTTTGGTCTCAAATGCTGAATTCGTACACGCCATTTAACCACCCTCGGCCATCCAGGTCGGACAAGGATTCTACACTTCCATAATAGTCTTAAAGACTAAAGAGATTGTTCTATTAGGTTGCATTAGGAAGCTGAAAAATTGAGAAAATTTGAAGAAATGTCCTTCAGGCAACAAAAGTCTATGCCATTCTAAAGCACCACTAGTTTCTTAATTAACCATACGTTGTTACCTATGAGGAGAAACTTAAAACTTGCACAACATTTTTTACATTTAAGAAAATAATTTTTATTTAAATGCATATACTTCAGACACTATTTAAGCAAAATCAGCTAGTTTTCTCAAAAAATTTTACATGACCTTTTTCAGTGCTGATTTTTAACAACGTTTGTTTAAAGCAAAAATCACCATCTCCAATTTTGTAGTTTTTAAATGTTCACTACTACTTGAATGTTGTGTTGCCGACGCTGTGAACTGTTTTAAAATTATATTCTTGTGTTGAAAATTTCTTTCATACTGCATTACTTTCATGCGTAGCTTTGTTCAAATATATTCTTAGAGTATCTGGCATTGTACTTATCAGCAAGTACTAGTAGCTGCTAATGTTGTATTCCCATTCAAAAATTCCCAACACTCAATGGCCTTGTATATTAACCCCAAACGAGATGTAAACTGGTAATATTGCAATTTCAAAATTATAGTCACTGTAAAATGATCATCTGAAAGCTGTTGTTCTGCGTTATTCTCTAATGCTAATATAAGATCATTCTCAATTAGTTCAGAAAATTCTGACACAAAACCTACAACTACATTTGATTCCCCTCAGTTACTTAACACTTCCATATTTTTGGCCCCTATTTTAAGATTTTAAAACTCCACAAACTCAGTCTGAATTTTGTTCTGAAGCGAATATATGAAGCATTAAAAGGTTACTATTTTGTATGTCTATGTGTATAAATTGTAAGTCACATTAAATTGAAAATCGATTTTTGCACGCTTAAGAAGTGAATTTTTTAGTATTTACAGTTTTTGTTTCCTTCGTATTCACATTCTTCAAATTTAATGTTCCTAGGCAAGTTACAAATTCTTTACAAAATATGCATGAAACGCTTCCCAACTGAAATACTTTTAAATTTTGGGCACTTTCTGCTGGGTGACATTCATTTAATTCTAATTCATTTGTCAAAAATCAGAAAATTATGGTGTTGTGGACTGAAAATAACCACGGAATAATGGGGTTTAATTAACACCACCTCATTGATCTATTTAGATGGCATTGGTTTAATTCCTGTCATACAAATATCATAGATCCAAAAACACGCCATGTTTTTGACAATTTCTTGGAATCTTATGGCTGAATCTGAAAACAAAGTATCAGTTCCCCATCAGGAGACCGAGATGCGTTCAATGACATCTCATATATCTCGATTGGTGCACAGGAAGTGGTCTAGCTGTGAGAGACGGAAATTCCCTCACATGCGTAGTATTGGAGTTTACTCAAATACTAAATAGGGATTGGCATTTTCAAAAAAAAAAAAAAGAAGAAGAAGAAGAAGAAGGGGGGGAAAGAAAAGAAAAAAGAAAAGAAAAAAAAAGAAGAAAAGAAAGAAAGAAAAGAAAAAAACCAACAAAAAATGACTAGCACCATATTTTTTAATGCCCCTTATTCTACATCATGGGAAATTAAATTAAATTTTTAAAAAAAGAGCTTTTTGAGAAAAAACTGACCATATGTTGCGCAAAACCACACAGAAACTACTCATTTTTGGAAAATTGAACATGAACTAATTTAAAGATTAGTCTTTAAGAAACAGAATTCATGAAGGAAAAATATCTGTCTTATAGTTGTAGGAAGATACCTCCAAAAAATTACGCCTTTTCAATTTTAAAAAAATCCATTATTTTAAAGAACACGAGACCACCAGCATACTCTTAAGTGTTCTTTATGCTATCCGAAGACAAAGTTTTATCAAAACATTTGGTGCTATTTTTGTGAAAATTTTGTAAATATTTTTGAGGCTTCATGTGAAGTTCCCTCAAAAATCAAAGTATCTCTTTGAAACTCCCAAAGCCATGAGATCATTCAGATTGGTTGGGGAATATGGAAGAAAATCGATTGAACAGTTTAGGTGCTAGCACTGACCAGTCGGACAGACGTTTTATCTTCAATTGATTTTTTGGTATCAGAGACACACAAAATGTGGATTCTGACTACACCACATGTTAGAGATTTCTTTTTCTAAGTTTAGCAACAGGAAATATCCACTTTTTCATCCTGAGGGCCCATCAATAAAAATTATTCTGCTGAAAATTCACTGTTTTCCTGTGGATGATTACATACCTATCTCTTCTTACTTAGTTCCTTCCTAAGATGAGAAAGTACAAATCATTTAAGAAAAACGTGTATAATGTAAATAATGATGGTGTGAGATATATTAAAAAAAATTACATTTGTATAATTGTTGAAAAATCAAAAGAATACTTTGAAACAATGTTCATATGTTATTCAGTTCCTATAGCACTATAGGAACAGTTTTTAAGAAAATCTTGTTATTAATGCCCATATTTATTAATATATTATTATTAATCATTAATACATACTAACATTCATGAAATACATACAATGAGCAGTTAAGAAGGTTGACAATTTGAAAGAAGTCTGAACGTAAAGCATACTGAACTTAATTTTGTATTGAATTCATTTATATGGATTTTCCACATATTCCATAAAATTTGGTCAGTGGCACATCTTTCATATTCAATGTAGTGTACAATCTTTTATTTGAAGTGAAAAACTGCATTGAAACCGTTTTCAATTTATTACCGATTACAGAAACAATTTGAAACATCCGATATTGCTCTATTCACAGCTTCTCTATTAAAAGAATATTTGTATTATCATTGAAGATAACCGTTCTTCCATTTTGAATCAAGAGGGATATCATTGATGTATATCAGAAAAGAAATAGAACCTAAAATTGAACCCCACTGGACCCCAGGGGCAATGAATCAGAAAGGTGTGTCAATAACGCCCCTTCATTTCATTACAGTATTTCTACTCTCCGAGATCATTATTTAAGTTACGAATACAACCAAACTAGAGCAATTCCATACAAAGATAATTTTGAAAGTAAAATGTTATGCTCGAAGACACCAAATGCTTCTGAAAGATCTAAAAATACTTCTTTAAGAAAAGAAAATATGGTTTCCATAGATTTTAATTTTCTAATTTCTCTGAATTTACTACGAAAATGCTTATGATTTGTTCAAAAAACCTTTTTGTATTTACACTGGGTTGTGCATGGGAAGAGGGGGGGGGGAGGATATTGAACTCTTCAAGGTATTGTAGCCCACTCGGAGACCCCTGAAAGGAACCATGCCATGGGTTTTAGAAGGAATCATCAGATTGGAAAACACTGAAAGCAAAGAGTATAATAGATATCATAATTGAAGAAAAACTGGTTACACACCTTAAACTGATGTATGAAGCACTATCCAAAATTGAACTTTAAACAAAATTACATATCAAAAGGGGATAAGAAAGCCAAACAGGAGAGCGAGATTACATGAACACAAGGATTAAAGCAATGCTTCAATTTAAAACTGCAGAACATAAGAAATCTGAATGTTCTAGCAGCCCATGATGATGTAATATATTTTGAAGAAACAAATGCTACCCTAGGGTATGTGTATCACTTTATCACACATGATCTGAAAATTAAATGAATCTGACATTACCTTTACATTCAGTTACTTTTTCCAAGTAAAACATATTATGTTCTGAGATGCATTTAGAAATGTCCAAACACTTCCTAAACAATCACGAGAGTTGATTTTTAATATTGAGAAGTTAAAGAACTCTGTTAAATAAATGATGTCCTTGAACCAAGAAAAGTTGCCAATCTATCTGAATTAAAAATTGCCAAAATGAATAGAAGTGAGCATATGGTGTTTACTATTTAGCATCAATAATATCTAGATCTTGGTATATGTGTAACGATTCGAATTACACAATATCTTGGAATAAATCATGTTACATTCTGATTGATAAATTATATGATGCAGATAAATGATAAATGCAGAATCACCCTTTGAGCTGCTCCATGGGCGAATCAGCCATTTACCTACAGTCCAGATTTTGCATGTTGTAATTTCTGTTCACTATGCCCACTTGTGACGTGCTGACAGAACAGTAGTTCTCTTGTCCAAGTGACACTTGTAGTATAGGAAGAGCATGGTTGTAGTATAGGACAAAAAAGACCATTGCTTCTGCAAGTAGTTGTATGATGGACTGATAAAATCAGGGAAAGCTCTCTGAAAATTTGTAAACATCACCTGATATTAAGACCAAAGCATTCTTGGTTTACAAAACAGTACACGAATCGTCTTCAGAAGGGTATCTGAGAACCATGCTGACTGAGGTTTGTATGTTCAATGTAACAATAATATGGACACATGAGGTTTTTTGAGGCGTATTTGTAAATCTCAAACACTACGAGCAAACTGGGCTGCATTTGATTTTAACTTGTTTCTCAAACAAAGCACAATATATTGGAAACTAATATGCATTATGGCTCTTTCATGTCATTTTTAAAATCTTCTCCATCTGGAAAATATCTTTTCAGCAATGTAATTTATTCCATCAACAATTATCTTCAGCTTCAGTTCTGCATTTTCATTTATTTTCAGTTTTTCAAATAATTAATAATAAAAGATGATTTCAAATAATTAAAGAATGAAACATTTTAAACCCTCAAAACCCTGTGCGAGGAATACAAGCAAATTGTATTTAATTTGTTTTAATACTAGGAGGAATATTGCAAAGATGTACTTTACATCATCACCAGGCTGCAACTTGTCTTGAACATTATTGATAAATCATAGAACACCAATGATATTATTGAACTGCACTCAGGATGTGTGACAATTTTAATCTAATTACCGTAATATTGTAGGTCAATTCTATCTCCAAACAGTTCATTTTGATTACTGAAGAATAAATTTCTTTTACAAAGGAACACTTCAAAAATGCATCTGCATAACATCAAAATGAAGGTGATAAAATTAGTGCAGAATTGTTGGATAAAAAGAAAAAGAAGAAAAGAAATCTCAAAAATAGGAGATACCATTTACAAAGAACAAAGCTGCATAACATAATGGGAAAGTAACATCAAAAAATTACAAACAATTAGACAGGAAATTAGACAAAAGAGAAAAATGGAATATGATAAGAAAATACTAGATAATAAAAAATTAGATATTCAGTAAAAATTCAGAAATAAAAGGAGGCAAACAAACATATGTGAAAGGAAGCATTTAAACAATAATTCACAATTAAACATACACTACAATAACAGGAAATGTAAAGTGATGTTTCTACTAATAAATAAAAAACTGAAAATAGTCCAACACATGTAAATACCTGACATAGTTTGATCATCAACATCATTTTCATCATTGGAATTTTCTTCATCTTCTTCAATACACATACTACTGTTATTATGTTCACAATCTTCATTAAAACCTGCTTCACTAATATCCTGGGGGAGGAAAAAAACAACATATTATTTTAACCAAAATTTTACAAGCATGTTCAAAGACAAGAAATGATGTACTTGATAAAATTTACCTCACTATCACTGCTACTGCAACTAGAAACAACCTGTGCAGTATTGAGAAGATTGGGCGATGACAAAGACGAAGCAAGAGGTATTAAACGAAGATTTCTCGGACTCTGACATTTTCTATTACTCCTTACAGGCTTCACCCGAGTATGGGAAGAATCAGCAGTGGAGAGAGTAGATGAAGATTCATTAGCCCGAACAGGTGTTAATATATCCACTGTTCCAATTTGTGAAATATTGGAACCTGGAGTTACACTTTGAGATGACCTGGCAAATAGCAAAAAAGTTACAATGTACAAAATGAGAACCACAAAATGTAACACGAAATAATTGCTATTTCAGAAATTCTGTACCTTTCAGAACATTAGACAATAGTGAAAGTTTGTCATTAGATAGTATTTATGTAATCTACTTTACATACTCTCGTTATTATTAAATACATTATGGCTGACATTCAATTTATTTTTCAATTGCCACTGTTTAATTATAATCACACACAAAATAAGTTTTCACTTACCTACATGCTGATTGAGCATTCATAGGCATTTCTAGTAAACAACAGGTGGTCAATAACGTGTCTGTTCCTGGGGTAGAAGAAACCCCAGAAGAAATTGCCTGGGGCTGCTGAATGAAAGAACTGGTCGGGATAGCAGGAGATGGCACAGATGTGACAGTGGTGGTTGTTGTTGTAGCAACACTAGTTATGACTGCATTTGTTGTAGGACAAGAAGTATCACTTGTTCCATTGTTTCTGCTGGCAGTGTTATTTCTTGATATTTCAATGGCTAACCGCTGAAATGAATGCATCACAACAAATCATTCAACAATGCTCCCTACCTATAACGAGCAAAAGAATAGTTTGAATAATATTTGTACCTCTTTCAGTTCATTTATTTGAGTAGCATACCGATTCTGTACAGTCAACAGTTGACTTATATACCACTGTTGATCTCTGCAACGTTGGAAAAATGTTGGTGGACGTACCTGAAATCTTTTGGGAATACCAGATTAGTTTGTCTATAAAAATTATTGAAATGGGGAGTACCATATAAAATATACAACTTTACGAATATTATCATCTTCAATATTTAACGAAAAAAATATAATTTTTTCTACTGCATGCTTAATGTAGCATACAATACTTCTCAAAAGGGTTGAAGCAAATAGCAATATTAAAAAAATCATATTTTATGAAGATAAATCATATTTTATTAAAAAACTTGTTTCTTTGTAAAATAGGGGGGGGGGGAAATCAAAATTATTTTTCAATCCCCTGTTAGTAGCTATTATTTAAAGAAAATAAATTAGTATTTTAGACTGCTGTTAAGCAACACAAGCTTCTGAAACTTCTGCAATATTCTCCTTAATATTTTTTCCATTGTACACCAGAGTAAATTTTAAAAAGTAAATTTCATTTTTCAAACCAATATCACAATAGAAATTATGCCAACAGAGCGCCATAGATTATTAGAGGACTAAGGGTCTCTCAAAAGTCAGTTATAAAAGACTCAATAACCAAACCATTCACCTGTGTAACAGATTTTGAATTTTTTGAAAAACAGGGCATAGTAGCAAAGTGAATAATGAAATATATTTTAAAGTTTTTCTGAATTGAGGATTAGATCACTTACTGAAAATTGCTGAAATATATAACCATTAAGGGTCCATTGCAGAGTAATTTTTGAGAGAATGTACAAAATACTCATTCCAATTTACCTCAAAATTAAAGTGTCTGTTTCAGTGTTGAGATAGCCTTCACTAGCCAATAAATCCAAACGAAAGAACCTATTGTAACCCCAACATTCTCCAATTTCAAAATCAGAAGCAAATTCTCTTACAATATTTTTACTTGCATCTCGAGATCCTTGATGAATCATCTCAACTCTATATTCATATCTAAAACAAAAGTAATTCAAAAATAAACTTTGAACATAATTTGAAAATTACATTCACAAGATTTCTGGGAACATGCCACTTTATTTTAGCATACTTTGAAGTTTCTGGAAGTCCTGCACTCAATTCCAAAAAAACTGACAAATAATTCCCTCTTACTACTCCATTTCCATCAGGATATACTTTTAACCTCCAACATAATCCATTAACATGTAGGGGTGTGGAATACACAGGATCAGCCTTATGTTGCAGTTGTACAAAGTTTTGCATAACAAAAGTGCTACTATCATAGCCAGGAACTATTTCACTGGAACATAACAAAAATATTAGAATATTTTCATACATCTTGTTCTAATTCTTTCATTAATATTGCTACTCTGTCACTAATCAAAAGTAAAAACCTTTGGAAATCAGCAGGTACAGGAGCAGTGACAAAACTAGCCATTGGCTTCTTCCGAACTTGATGAATCATTCGAGAAATCTCGTTGCTCTTATTAATCAATTCTGATCTAGTACAAGAATGCAATTGATGCTCAATTTCCTGTAGAAGAGCTTCCAATTGTTCAGTTTCCTGTGTCAGAGAACTCTCTTGACCCATCAAAGTGAGAAGTTTAGCTTTCAACTGCGAGTCTAGTCGGGCAATCATTAGCTCCACAGCATTACGAATTTCTCGAACACGTTCATCTTTAGCAGCTCGTACTGATTCCACATTGCGTTCCTAAACAGAAATAGTACCAGTAACAGAATCAATGAATTAAAAATATTACAAATTCCTAGGAATGAGGAACAAACACTCAACACATGTAATGTACATAATGGCTTATCAGTAGCACAATTGCCAAATACAATGGTATTTAGTATTTGATACATTGGTAGCAAGACCATGTAAATAAATTTGTCTCTTAGGAGGTTCCTTTAACATTAGATTGTTAACATCAATTGTTTATATTTATGAATGATATTAAGTCTGTGCCAATTTTTCATCTCATATTATAAAGGTATATTGCAAACATCTTCATTGCATTTCTGGTGCTTTCATTCACATATCAAATGGTGAATGATAATTATTTTCTGGCAGTTGTGAATGAAAGAAAAAATAGAAGTTATCAAATAATGTAAAGCTGTTAGAATAATTGTACCAAGGGATGAATGCAAGTGCACAAGAGATATGAAATTATATATTTTGCTGATACATATGCTTGGTTTTGTTGCATAAAGACATAAAAGCACGTGATTGTTCTATTTATAAACACAAGGGTTCTTGATTTAGTGGTGCTATATTAGATATGAGCCAGATATAGATTCAGTCATACATAATTCGCATTTGACATCTTTTTAGTTGAAAAAGCAAAACTGAAACATTATGGATGTTGTACATAACTGTGACAGATTGTATGAGTATTTTAGGGAAGTTTGTTTTATTCTAACTTGCTAAACTTGCTTATTTTAATTTGCTACATTCTAAGTAAAATTCCTCTTGGGTGGAGAACAAATAGTTGATGAAACTGATGAGATTAAGTTTGGTAAGAGAGAGAGAGAGAAAGAGGTTAAAGAGTACAACAGGTATGTGCAGTTGGAGGTATTCAACTTATCTATACACTGTTTTTCCATGGGGTTTCATTTTAACTTTTCTGTGGTTGTTGAAAATAGAAGTAAAGTGTTTTATAAAAAAAAAAAATCTAAATGTTTTTAAAAACTGCAAAAGAAAGAGTTTTACAATGTGGCAATGTATTTGAAATATTGCAGCGATATATAAGCTCCACAAAAAGTAAATCGCATTTGAACTACATTTTCAATACATTCAACTCTGAGTTTTTTAGTAAATAGTGATTGTATTGTTCCAGAATTTGTAAACATCCCTTACTTCATTAATTTCAAGAATGACATGAAACAATATTTTTAGGGTTTTGTATTTTCCATATAGGAATTAGTAGAACATTTTACAGCCGCATACCCCTCACATCTCATTTTCGGCATATATCCTTCCTGCTCAAAATTTTAAGATAAGTTCCAACTTTCCTAGCCATTCATCAACCATACTAATTTTTGTGGCTTATATGTTTTCTGCACAACTTGATTTAACTGTAGATCTTTAAATGAGGTTGTACACTTTTTTCCCTTTTTTTCCTCCTTGAGTTCCCTCTCTGATGACAGTGATTTTTACATCTAGTGGCATATCAATGTACATAGCTATGGAAATTTACACCTACAGGTGGCCTTGGTCAGGGTGTCAGCTACTGTCTTCATATTTGATTTCTTGAAATTTCTTTTAAATTGAAAAGCTGTCATTATACGCATCTCTTTTTTCTAAAGACATATGTTTGAAATAAAATTATCCCCAAAGCAATAAGTTTATGTCATTGTTTTACTTACCACCTCCTGTACAAGACTAATTAGCTCCATAAGTCTTCGTCGCAATTGGGCAACTTCATCTTTAATTTGTGTAATATGCTGTTCATACACTTCTTCAAGAGGTTTGAAAGTGTGTCCAGAATGAGTACCACCCCACAAAGCACACTGATGACATATGCATCGTCTGCAGGTCCAGCAGTATACAGAGAGCTTCTCCTGATGAGCTTCACACCTAGAGTAAGAGAAGTAACCACATATTTGGGATTTAGGCAATTATGAATTTTACAGTTAATAGAAATGCAATACAAATTGATACCTGTCTCTTTCATTATCCTCAGATCGAGAAGAATTTAAACCAACAGCCTGTAGAGTATCAAGCTGTTGGGTCACTTCTTCTACCCATCGACAATTGACTAGTTCATGAAGATGCAACGAAGCTCTGCAGTGAGGACATTGAGATCGCTGTTCTGTTAACCAACGTCTAATGCATACATAGCAGCACAATTTCGAGCAATGTGGACATAGGTGAGCATCTCGAAGTTTTTCCATGCAAATAAAGCATCGGAATACTTCTGCAAGTGTCTGAGAATGAAAAAGGTGATATGATATTACAGTGCATTAATGTGATAATTGTTAATAATCAACAAGTCAACAATTTATAAAGTTAATAAATATATGAGAAGTTATTCTTACAGTCGTTGGAAGATCAGAGCAAATTTGCTCCATAGTTTTGAAGTCAAAAGTTCATCTACATATAAATAGTAATTCCTTTATAATTTCGTAACTACACCAACATAAAATTCGTCGAAAAATAACTCTGACTGGAAAATATTCACTTGTAATAAATATAAAGTATTTAATTCAAATAACAAAAATTTAGTATCATCCAGATTTTGTCAAGAAAACAAGACACTAATTTAAATGCCTAGTAACACTATGATTGTTACAACAATAAGGCTTCCAAATCATTTGTTCTTCATCCAGTAAGCTGATAAAGGGTAATAGAATATGTACAATATTTTTTAGGAAATTTATAACAAAATTTTCATGCAGAACACTCACCTCGACGTCTACTTTCTCATGTCCTTTATCAGTTCGGCTAGCCATCTGTGTTTATTAAAAACTGAAAGCACTCGGACCTAAATATAACCGATATTATCTCACTACTATTGAATTACATGGCCACAATGCGGTTCACAACCTCAAAACTGTTCAACTACAACTGGTTACTGTGCAAGTGTCAGTCGGGTAGACGAGGCAATCTGTCAGCTGAATTTACACGAGAAAGAATAAAGAACAACCAAATGTCTCTCATGACACTAGTAGGTAGCAAACTCTTTGATAATCAATGCATGTTGGGCAACATAACGCCATTCAGTAGTGAAAAAATCCATTATTTTATATAGTGTTTCTAATTGTTGCCAGTTCATCTTCGTTTTACCCCGAATTGCTTTGATCTCCGTTAAGATAGCAACAGTAAATAAAAGCTCAGAGAACTGAATCAATATATCCATTGAACATTCACATAAGTTTCGCAAAATTACATTCTTAGGTATTGAGAGAAAATTATTTCTAATCGATATGATACTTTGATTCAATAAGTACTTTCAATTACTGAGAATACACCAATTAAAATTATGCACATTTGTGCGTTTGTACTCAGTATACAGTATTTGGTATACAACATCCTAATTCAAATGATTATTATTATCCACATATTTACATCGACGTATAAAAAAAACAAAGAATCTCTCTAAAGTATGACATCTTCCAAATCTGCAATGTAATTGAGTAATATCTTGGAGGAATATTCTATTTTTCGTCGTCAACATTCTCAACCGCCTCAGAAAAATTCAGAAAATGTAAGCAATTTACCTAACGCTAGTAATATTTTAAGTTGGTACCCATGTGTCGTCGGCGCGCAGCGGCCCGAGTCAGTCATTTATTAATATTTACGATAAACCTGCAGTTGGTGCAAAGCATCATGGAATTGCAATGACTGCTGCCCATTTATCCATTATTAAAAACAATTGAATAGAGTGTTATAAGATCTGTGTGATCACGAAATAACATGTATCATTGATAGTGAGAGGAATTAGTAAATGAAGAATAAAGTGTTCATGATGTGAGTGGAAGCATAGCAGAATACTTGGGTTAGTGGTTGCAAGACATTGTTCTGTGGGGTTGTCGGTGTTTGATAAAAGATGCCACTACGATCGACCGAAGTTGGAATTATGTTGTTGCTGTTTGTGACGCCATTTTACTAACCTTTTAGGCGGGGAAGTGTTGAGATCGTGTTCTTCATACACGAAACCAAAATTCAGCGACATCAAGAAATAGAAGTCTCACAAATACGTATCTACGTATAACACCATACAGGTAATGGCTTGGGTGGATGATGTTGCATGATGTACGCACCATTTCATTAGCATTATATGTACTTTCTTTTGTCTCTTGAATGTTGTTCACACCAAATACTATTTTTTTTTTAAATTAAGGTTTTTGAAGCCGGATTGTACGCATAATTCGATTCAGTCACTAAACTAGTTTATTGCCTACGGCGGCCATCTTGGAAAAGACGCTTATTTACTTCAGTATATTCCCCAAACGAATACTCGTAATAGATGAAGAAAAGAACAATTTGTAAATGTGAGAGTTATGACATTACTGTTCATATCAGTGTTCATAATAAAATCATTTTTATTGGTTATTAAATGTTGAGACATGACCTGTGATGTGCATCACAAATGTGATATTGAGATTCTTCTCTTGTTTGTTGTAATATTTTACCTCTCGGAAAATTCAGTTTGTTTTGTTCAGTTTTCATGTAAGTTCTTGGTGAAGTTATACATTTCCCATTGTTATTGAAATGTGTTGTTATTGTTGTCAGCTTCAACTTGCTTTCTTATACATGATTTAGAATAGGAAAATTTTATATTTCTAATTAGTTTTGAAGTTTTTAACATATGTGAATTATCTAATGAGATTCAATTGGAATCGAAATATTATATTCACCAGGAGTTGCAAATTGGGTAAATTTGACACATGAAACTTACATGCATTGAAACTTTGCCTGAGTTGCATAATATTCTCTGTGTATTGCATACAAATCATTTATGTAATTTAGTTTGATAATAAATAATGGTTTATCTTCTTCTCTTCATTAAATGAAGTTTGCAATGTGATGTGAAAAAATAATTCGCTTTAGATAGACAAACACTTCTTTCATCAATTAATTTTATACTAATATTCATTGTCAGGAGCTGATTGAAAATAAAACTGTCAGGCAGTTAGTGAATCAATGAACTTTGTAATTGTTTAAATAGTTAAAAATTATGGCATGAATTCAACTCATTTCTGAATGTCAAAAAGTTTTCAAATGGTGTTTTTAAAAAAAGTATTTTGATTAATAACTCTATAATTTATTTCAGGTGTTGGTGGGCCTGAAATTTCCTCAGCATGGAGGATGGTGATGATGACATCTCTCTGACTGTGGATAGACAAAATTGGAAGGACAACCAGGGATCATCTGAGAACGATGCTGTTGTGACTAAAGATGAAAAAGGCCTGTCTCCGGAAGAACAATACATTGTATCCTCTGCTTCTCCAAGAGAAGATAATCTATATGTATCTCCAACTAAGTTTGATGAAAAGGAAGATTTATCTGATCAAGAAAGTGAAAACAAAACGTTCAGTTCTGATACTAATCCTGTTGACAATTCTTCTGAGTTTTTGGATGAGCACTGTGATGAACTGCACAATAATGAAGGAAGTGAATCATCACCAACATGTGCACCTAGTGAACAACCTACTTCTTCAGAGGAGAATGACAGAATTGTTTCACAAGATTATTTTTCTGAACCTCATGAAGATCAAGACGAACAGTGTTCTGGAGAAGGAAATACATTTTCCTGTGCGGAAGAATCTGAGAATGTTAATTCATCTGTGGGAGAAGAGGAAGAACAACATCAGACCTCAGCATCTTCTGATGAACTTGTCTCTAAACTTCCTGAAAGTTATTTGCAAAGTGAACACTGTAAACTCTCTGAACATTCAAATAAGAATAACGAACATTTTAAAACCTCTGATCTTCAAAATGATGAGCATGATGATGAACATATAAAATCACATACTTATCCAGATGAAAAGTATGATGATAGACAGTTAAAATCACCTAATCATCCGGGTGAATATGATGACAGGCATGTAAAATCACCTGATCATCCAGATGAGTATGATGATGGCCATGTAAAATCACCTAATCATCCTGATGATTATGACAACACACATGTAAAATCCCCTAATCATTCAGATGAGTATGATGAGACACATGTAAAATCTCCTAATCATTCAGATGAGTATGATGACGTGCATGTAAAATCACCTAATCATTCAGAAGAGTATGACGATAGACCAGTAAGATCACCCGATCCAGATGAGTATGATGAACAATTAAAATCACCTGATCATCATTGTGAGTATGATGGACTCTTAAAATCACCTGATCAAGATGAATATGATGGACACTTAAAATCACCTGATCATGAAGATGAGTCTGACAGACATGTAAAGTCACGTGAACATCAAGAGTCTGACAGACATGTAAAGTCACTGTGAACATCAAGAGTCTGACAGACACTTAAATTCACCTAATCATCAAAATGAATGTGGTGAAGGGCACTTACAATCTCCTGAGCATTCAGATGAGTATGATGAACACTTAAAATCATCTGATCACCCAGATGAGTATGATGTTGCACATTTAAAATCTCATGAACATTCTGATGAAGACAGCAGAGAAAATGTGCAGAAATCTGACAGTAGTAATGAGTACAATGATGAAAAAGAATGGAAATCTGACAGTCCAAATGAATACAATGATCAAAACATTCAGAAATCAGACAGTCTACAGGAGTACGAAGATGAACATTTCAGAATATCGGATGACCCAAATGATGATTGTATGAAAACATCTGAGCAGCTTAACGAGGAATTGAGAAGTGAAAGTTTTCAAAAGTATGATCATTCAAGCAAGGATAATGAAAATAAAAAATCACTTGATCTTAATACAGAATACACTGATGAAAACTTTAAAAAATCTGACAGTTCAAATGACCTCAATGATGAAAACTTTGAAACATTACATCATCCAAACGAAGACAATGAATGTTTTGTGAAAACATCTGAGCATCCAAATAAAGATAATGATGACAGAAGGATATCTGGTCATCCCAATGAAGAATTTAGCGATGATACCTTTAAAAAGTTTGATAATTTAAATGACAGTGATGAAGTTGAAAAAACATCAGATTACCCAAGTGAAGAATTTGGTGATGAAGCACTTAGAATATCTGATACTTCATATGAAGACACTGAGAATGAAAACTTTCAAAAACAAGATCAACCAGAAGAAGATAATGAGGAAGAATGTAACACTGAACAGAATAGAAGTAGCAGTGGCCCCCTTAGTGATACTGATCTTCAACACGAAAACTATGAGGATAAAGAAACAGAACTCTCCCAAAATGAAAATTACGAAGATAATTGTAATGCCAAAGATGTTTCTCCCTTTCCTGAGGAAAGTGCACATAATGACAACAGTCATGATGAACATATCGATTCAAATGAGAGAGATTTGATTATGGAAGTCAGTGATGGTGATGCAACACCACAAAATATTGATGCCCATGTTGAAATTTCTCCTAGAAAAGGAGAAAGAGATTGGGAAGCAGCAGATGTAAATCCAATTCCAAAGGAAGATGATTTACGGAGTGAATCTGAATGTACTGATGAGCAGCTGCACCTTAAAGTTGTTCCAAGTCCAATTGAAAATGAGCTACAAAACATGTGTCAAGAAAATGAGATAAAAGAACATGATAGTGAAATGGAAGTAGAACAGCATTCATTAAAAAATAAAGTTGATTTAGTTGCTAGTGATGGAAATGCTGTTGAATTTGTGGAGGGTGAAATGGTGGAGAGAGAACAATGGGTTGAAACGAGAAAGCAGGAAGAGAAAGTAATGTCCTGCAACTCTGATAATGAGGAAGAACCAACATGCAATAGCCCATTGAATTCATTAAAAAAATTATCAGAGACTGAAGAGGCGAAGTGTGAAAGAGTAGATGGAGGAGAAACAATATCGGAGGTAAATGAGCAAGTTTTTGAGATGCATGAAATAAAAAGTCCAGAGAGATCTGATGCAAACAAGATTGTATGTAAAAAAGTGTGTGAGCAAGAGTGTCATTCCATGAAAGATGATGATCATGATGATGCTGTGAGTGATAATTGGTGTGTGAATGAAACCAATAATGCTGAAAAAGTGAGTGAAACGGACAATGTTGTGAAAGTAAATGGGGAGATTGAGTTAATGAACAGTAATTTATTAAATGACACAGAAATGAGTGTTTCTTCCAAAGAGAAAGTTGGATTGAAAAGAAAACATCAGACTAGTCCCACTCAAGAAATGTCAAGCGATATTTCCCCTTCAGAATCTGTTAAGGGCAACATTCAATTCAAAGGCTTTAAGAAAAGATATATTGCTCAGGTCTCAGAAGTATCTGCAAAGGAATCTCCAGATGTATCACCTTCAGTTCAAGAAGAACTGAGAATAAAAAACAAGAGGCCTTCAAAAAAGCTAGTGTTAGAGACACCACAGGTTTTAGTATCTCATCAGCCATTACCAGATGGTGCACAGGGCAACACACCTCTTACAGAGTATGCTCAATACTTAGGACTGCAACCAACAGTGAAGTTCAAGTGTTACAATTGTGGAGAATCTGGCTTCCCATCCATGCTGAAGCTTCAGGAACATCAAAATGTGTGTTTAAAAAACATCAGGATTCACACTTACACAAAACCTCCTCCATCTCCTATTGTAGAACCAGCACCTTCCACAAATTTTCGCATAACACGAAAAGTGTATTTATGTTCAGCCTGTGGAACATATTATGAGAATTGGAATTTGTTTTTGCATATGAGGGAGGTACACAAAAGGCACATTTGTTTATTTTGTCTGTTAATGTTTTCACAGGCTGACAAATTAGCTCAACATTTGACAGCCAAGCATGAAATTGCTGACAGTTCATATAATACACCAGAGCAGTTCTTAAATGAATTTAAAGGATCTTTTTTTGTTATGTGTTGTACATGTGAGCAAATGTTTTCTGAACGAGATAACTTCTTTGATCATTTGTGCAAAGATACTTCAGTAGTAAATACTGATCAAGCTTGTTCATTATGTGGCTTGAAAGGTGCCCATTTCCCCACATGTCGAAGAGCTTTTACAGATAGCAGTTCTTTGGCTTCACCATCTCAGAATAATTCACAAACTGCTGCTGTTAACACAAGTACTGATACTTCTCAAAATTCTCAATTAAACATGCAAGATAAGACGTTATCAGCATCCAAATATTCTGTTCAAACAGATAAATTAACAACTGGGCGCAAATCACTGCATAAGTTATCTGAACAAAATCATGATCGATCTGATAAAAGTCACAACACTGGAGAGTTAGATGATGATTATGATATTAGTGATGCAGCAAGCTATTGTCACGTAAATATTCACGAACCAGATAAACAGAAAGTTGTAGGACCTGATGAAAATATTGCTAATAAAGATGGAACCCATGATGAAACAAATATAGATTCAGAAAAAATGGATGATGAGGAGGAGGAGGATGACGAGGATGATGAACAGCCTACTGAAGAAAATCAGAATGCAGCTTACATTATGGAAGAATCAGCAAAAGATAATAGTGCCGATAATAATGATAAAGAAGATGATAAAAGCAAATTTGTAGATTTAGTTTCACAAGATGAGAATCGAATGGAAGTTGACAGACTATCCCCTCGTTCCACTGGAGATAATGAAGAAAATAGACAAAAGGAAGCTGACAAAAAATCGGAAACACCACCACACATTTCTTCAAGTGCCAATGATGCTAAAGTAGAACCTCCATCAGTTAGCGAGTTTAAATCTCCAAAAGGTGGTGAATCAGAATCGGATTCATCTGCATCAGGAGCTGATAGTCATGACAGTGATGGCTCTTCTTCAAGTTCAGAAGCATCTTCTGATGAGAATGAACCAGAGGATAAAGAGCCACAGAAGACCGTTAAATCTGATGAATCTGATATTGACAAATCTGATAGTGATAAAATGTCAATTGTTGTTGATGAAGCCAGAAGTGAGGATGAGGGAGAGAAACAAGAAGTTGCAAATGATGATCATTCTGCTCTAAAAGAGAATGAAACTAATGAAATTCATGAGCCCCAAAATGATGTATCTAATGAATCAGATGTTAAATTGGCAGAGAAACCCATACACACTGCTGATTTGGGGGAAGAGCCACAAGATAATATTCAGATTGCTGGAGATGATGTCCCTTTGCTTGAATTGACTCTTGAAGAGTCCCTAGACGCTTTATCGATTCAGACAATAGTAAAAGAATGTGTCAAAATATCATGTAGTACTTGTGTTTACTGCAATCATGCCAAAAAGATAGCTGTTAATGGTAAGCAACTTGTGTTGCATCTTCTGGCAGAACATAGGTTTGAACCCGTTGTGTGCTCAGATAGTGGAGAACTTACACCTGTTTTTGGTTTTGTGGATAATTTAAAATCAAAGTTATCAGAGCTTCAAGACATGTATTTTAATACGGACACTTACGACAGTGCTGATAAAAGTTTTACAAGGCCATATGACAGAACCTATGAGTGCTTTCATTGTCATTTCATCACTACTCTTCATAAAGAATTATATGTCCATAATCGTAAAATGCACCAAAAGACTATTCTTCTTTGTATTATGTGTAAATCTAATTTCTACAGTTACAGTGAGTTGTTATGTCATCTTTGCCCTGGCATATATGTACCTGATAGTAATATATTATTCCGCTGCTGTTTATGTGTTGTTGATGGGCTACCCTCAGCGTTTCGATTAATGGTTCATCTTCGAAAACGACACCATGCTTGTGATGTGTGTTTGGAAACCACTGGAGATCAACAGAAACTCTCAAATCATGTATGGAAACATAAACTTCACCATTTGTGTTATCGATGTGGTATAGCCTATAGAAATAAGCCAGACATTACTAAGCATTTGTTCTGGAAACATGGTACAGAAAGTGTTTTGTGTAAAAAATGTTTGCAGAAAAAGTGGCCACATGTATACCATTTCTGCATCCCACCAACAGCGTTTTTGTGTGAAGAGTGTAATGCTAGTTTTACACGTGCTGTAGCTCTCAAAGTGCACAAAAGACTTCATGCTGATGATGTACCTTATCAGTGTGATGAGTGTGAAGAAAGATTCATTTCCAAAAAGCTTTTGAGAAGGCATAAAGAGAAACACAAACAAGTCATTTTTGAAAAAGAAGACTACAAAAATAGTGAAAAGGTGAATGAAACAGAAACACCTGAACTGGAACCAAATGAAATAAAAACTCATACCACTGCTGCAGAAAATAATGTGGATAAAGACCTTAAAGAACAGGATTCTGAGTGTGCAGCAGAAAAATCAATGGTAACAGCTGACATTTCAGGAGGTTCTGAAGCTCCTGAGGAGATTTCTAAGGAGCCAGATGAAATCAATTCAATTAAATTCCATGAAGAAACAAAAAGCGACAAAAAATCAAAAGTAGTTGATGTGTATGATCTTCCACCTCTAAACTTGTCATCAGAAAGTGACGATTCAGATGAAGAGCCAAGCCCAACAAGCAAGCAAACAGTAAAAGACACTGAATCTGAAGATAAAGTCAAAATGGTTTCAAATGAAAATGCAGGTGAAACACTTAAATCTCAGGATGGTGAACCGCAAACTGAAGAAGAAGTGCAGCCTGTCCAGATAGTAGATGGTGTTTGGGATAATTTCAAAACTTACAAAGCAAATTTAGAAAAACGAGAAATTTTGCAAGCACAAGCTAGTGGAAATTTAGTTGGTAGTTCAACTTCTCTGGCAGATAATAGTCTAGAAAACCATGCTATTGTTGATGTTGTTATGGCTGATCATGATTATTGTGTATTGCCAGAGAAACCAAATGAGGACAAGAATACTCTTTTGAATGCTAATTCTACTCAACCATTACTTATTACAGCTGGAGAAGGAGCAGAAACTGTAGAAAACTTGGATGATAAAGGTGGTGGCTTTGGTGCTGATCACAACTATTGTTTTAATACTTCTCCTCAATCGGAAGATAAAAAAGAACTGATAGCCCCTCTTCCACAAATCCCTTCTGCCCCATCTCTACAATCTCCTCCTCTCCCAGTGTCACATCCCTCACTTCCTACCCCACCTCCACCTACTCCTCCTGCATCTTTGACTTCAAGTCCCAAGAAAAAACAGAAATCTCCAAAGAAGAAACAGAAACAGAGTGGAAGTTCATCCTCAAGTGATTCCAGTAGCAACAGTGACTCAAGCAGTTGTACATGTGGAACAAATTGTAGCTGTTCCAGCTCAAGTTCAAGTAGTTCAGGATCTTCATCATCTAGTTCTGATTCTGATAGTTCAAGTTCTGAAGGAAGACGAAGGCAGGCAGCAAGAAGAGAGCGAAGGAGAGAAAGAACAAAACGAAAATTGGAAACTGGATCAAGAGGAGGGACTCCTCCACCTACAGTGGGGTTATCAACATCCACAGCAGAAGCAGGGGGTGGACTAAATACATCATTAGAAACTACTCAAACTCCAGTGCAAATGGATTCATCTGGTGCAGGATCCTTGCAAGTTGATGACAACCCAGTTATGGCTGCTCCAGAACCTGAAGAAAATGAGTTGTTAATACGGGAATCTGATCTGGATACAACAGAGACAGAAACTGATGAAGATTTTTATGACAAATATCCCCAGAGGCAAGCTAATAAATTGCTTGCTGAGAAAAGAAATCAGTTGCTTCTTTTGGCTGCTGTTGCACCTGTAAATAATGGAACTATAGCTCAGCCTAGTCCTCCACCCCCACCAGAAGTTCAGGAACCAGTACAAAAAAAGAAAGGAAAAACAAAACGACATAAAAAAAGCACAACATAACTCTGAAAAGAAAGTAGAAAGTAAATTAAAGTTAAACATTCCTGTTTCTTATTATAATAGTCCTTCTTTTTCTGTTGGAAATGCAGGACCTCCTGCATCACCAGTAGCAAATTCCCAAACCCCTACCTCGTCACATGTATCCAGACTTCACCATGACACTTTCTCTCCTGCTAATCCTGAAGCTTCATCAACTCCCACTGCATATCACAGTACAGGTAGTGGATCAGAGACAGAAAGTAAAAGGTTGTCTAAGCGGAAAAGAATACCTAAAAAATTTTATGGTGATAGTAGTGATGAAGAGGCCGAACACACTCCACATCAACCATACAAGTGGCGAAAAGTGATCCCTGCTAGCAGTAGTACTCCTCAAATCCAACCAACAATTTCTAGTGGTTTTGGTTACAGAGCGGTGAGTGTAAATGTTCCACCTCCTGAACCAGTTCATGTTCAACCATTGTCTATACCAGAAAAGTCAGATGATGAAGATGGTGATGAAAGTGATAGTGGTCATGAGGCAAAGAGAAGTAGCAGTGATTCATCAAATAGTGATAGTGACAATGAACAGTCTGATGCTGATAGTGATGTTGAAACTGTGACAACAGTGACAAATGCAGTGTCTTCTGTGAGTGGTAATGTTACCCAGCAAAAGAATGAGAATCTCTATTGTTACTGTCAGTGCCCATATGATGAAGTATCAGAGATGATAGCTTGTGATGGAAAAGACTGTAGTATAGAGTGGTTCCATTTTGAATGTGTGGGAATAATGGTTCCCCCTAAAGGAAAATGGTTCTGCCCTGACTGTAGGAAAAAGACTGCTGCAAGAGGAGAATATTTACTGCATGTTTAGTTGTGGTTTGTTATATATCAGAATTGTGTTACATACAGTTTTGATGGAAACTTTCTATTCCTGAGCTAGTCCTTCATTTAAACATTGTTTTTGTTTAAAGCCCTAGCTCCAGTCATGTGTGTTGTCGGAACTTGTTCCTGTGTTTGTATTGAGAAAATGTTGTGTAAATATTTGTAAATAAGTGACAATTGTACATTGATTTATACTAATTTTAAAAAATTCAATTCTCAAGAGAATATATTGTCAAGGTGATTAAATAATAGTTTGCATAGTTCTGTAATACTGTATTGTATGCATTCATATTATTGTAATTGTTCATAGAGTATGTAAACGTTTTCACAACCAAAAATAAAAAAAAAACGTGGACAAGTTACACTTGCTCTAAAATTTGTACAGACTTTTGCAGATGTTTAGTACTAAAATGCTTCAAGTAAAAATAAACATATTTTCATTTGTAAGAACTAAAATATCTATATTTCTGCGATATACATAGTTTTCACAAGTAAGAGATTTGTGTACACAATTTCTAATTTTCAGGCATTACTTTGTCAACAATATTCTTGTTCATAGGATAGGTAAAACATACCAGAATAATTAAGATTCTAAAGTTGTTTGTATTTGCATATATTCCATTCAGTCAAAGTCATCAATGCATTCATCTTCTTCCTCTGTTTTGTCTTCGTCTTCTTGTATTATTTCTTCTTGTGACACATCAGCTCCTGTTAAGACTGTGTCTACTACACCATCTACAAGGGTTACTATGTCATCTGATTTTTCTTTTGATTTACCCTTTTCTGCATCTTTCTGCTTGGGAGGTGGACGTATGCCTAAAATATCTTCCACAAATGCTTTGTAGGTTATATCCTGCAGCAAAATAATGATAAAATGTTTAACATGCACAATGAAGGGCATTTTTGAAAATAATTAAAAGGCTTTGATGTGATTACAGACATTTAAAGTTCAGGATTGGTGTGGGGTAGGGAAGGCAAGGAAGTAAATGAGAAGTGTTTTCTTATCCCAAAACCCAGAATTAAAAATAATTCCTTCAAAAATGCACAAGGAAATTTCTAGTAGCGTTTTGCAAACAAAATGAACAATTTTTCTTGAGTGTCTTGTTAACGAAAGTAGAATAATTTTATCCTTTAAAATATATTTGATTTGAATAAGGTTTACTTTTTTTTGACCCTGAGCTTCAGTAACTTACAAATTCCACTTTTTTTAAAAGAGACTTGCATAAAATAGTATGTTAATTTGATCTATCTATTCAGTTATAGTTGGAACAATTTGCCTTATTGGATGAAGGATGAATGAGAAACAAAAAAAACATTCCATGGAGGTGGAAATTTATTTTGTCTATCTCTATTCAAGCAAATTTGATGTTTTGCTTTGCTTTTCTTCCTTTGGGTTACAAGTTGAACTCTCAGCATCCTTGTGGTCTTGCAGTGCTAGAGAAAATGAAGGTCGTCTTTTTCCTATGAATATTATGTACTTCTAATGGAGTGAATTAAATACTGCAGTTCCAAGCCAATAACGGAACTACTTTCATTTGTTTGAAAATCAAGAATTATTGGATTCATAAAGGTATGGATATATCTTCATCTCTGTCTTCTTTTAGAAAATGTGATATTTGTATTCTAAAGAGTTTATGAATCAGGACCATAGTTTTTAAATGTTTCAATTAGTTTCATCATACAGAATTTAGCCCAGGACACCAGTTTTCTGAAATGCCTTTTTAAAGAAGCTTTTTGTCCTTGTCTACTCATACTCGTAGTTCATTTAAGAATAAAAATGTTTTCATGAAATTCTTCCTGAAAATTATAGTTGATCAATGGGATATGCAAGTTCATGCAAAAGCCAAGACAATTATTCTTTACTGTTTATCTCTCTGCATATTTCTGAAAGATCTCGTAGAAAAGTCTTCCTTCCATTGATCAAATTAGCTGGTGTGGTATTCTTTTATCTTGGTTTACATTCTTAATCTCAAATTTTTAGTATTCTTTAATCATTTGCAAATTTTTTTTTTAAAGTAATTTGATCTATTCCATGGCAGGAAAACTGAATAAGCCATTAGGGAAAGAGTAATTTTGAGGGTGTCCTTTTAAAAGCAATCTTTAAAATAACAAAGAATCCCTTTAGTGTTTGATAGCTAGTAAATATTGTTTCAAATTACACAATTGCAGGTGACTCAAGAATGTATTTGTTGCTAATCTTCGTTGATGTTTATTCTCTTTCAGTATATGATAATCCAAGTGACCAAACAAAGAGATTGCAAGCAATATGGAATATGTAGATGTAAGATAAGAACAAAGAGGTAAAAATTGGGAAGCTAGGCAAACATCCTGGAAGAGTTCTTTATACCACATTAGGTATTTCAAATAGATTCAAAATATGAATCATTACATTCTCAGAAATTTAATTGGAAAAGGAGAGAAGTATTGGATAACAGAATGAGAAATCTTGATGACACATACACATTAAGACTTGGGCTGTGAAGGGGCAAAGGTTGCTCATATAGCTGAAAATACTGTTTCTTAAATCTTGAATGCACTTGCCACATTCTATGAATTAAAGTTAGTTAAACACATCTTGTTTCAAGCCCTTATTTATCTTATAAAGATAAAATGTGATAAAATACTATTATATATCAATGTGTTTTGCTCAAGTTGTATTAAGGATTTTAAACAAATAAGTTCGCCTCTTAAACTACAGTAATAAAAATGTTGACCAGAAATCGTCGAAAGGCTGAAGCTTCTTAATGATATACATCAAAGAAGTAATAAACATTTTAACGTTTAATTTGTTTAGGAATGAATTGTAATCGATGACTCAGTGTGTGAGCTAATACAGTTAAGTAATATTTAATAGTTTCAAATTGATAAATCCACTTTTAGTAGAACCTAGAAAGTTCTGAATGTGAGCATGTGTATACAAAAACATACCTCAGGTAAAAATTCCCAAAGAGAGCCTTCAGAACTACCTGATGAACTTGAACTCTCACCCGGCTCTTGTGTAGAAGGAAGTAGAACTTGCAGGTATTTGACCACTTGTTCTTGAGACAAGCATTCCGCTGGAAATAAAGAAATATCTTAATGCAATCTTAGGCTTTGTAAATAATACTTTTGTAAGGGATCATTATCCTTCACATCAACAATTTTAATTATACACATACGTACAGTGCTTGAAAATTCTAGATCAGGAACACTCCCCAAATTAATTATTAATTTAATAGAAAAGAACAGATATGATGTATAATAAATACTCAAAATTTTATATAAGAATTCCATGTTTTTATTGAAATACTATTTCTATGAATTGTCTATTAAAGTTTAAAAATACAACAAATTGGGAGCCATTTAATAAAATTCCCTACTGAATTGAAATAATCTCACAAAATAAAATGCAAATAAATTGTAAAATAAAATGAGTTTGTACCACAATCCTTTCTTTTATATTTTACGTGCAGTTGACTAACCAAACAAATCATGAACGCAACTAATCAAATTGTATGTGGAAATTGTGTAAAAAGTCTTATTTTCAAATAATAATAAAAACATGATCTTAGAACGGCAGAAAAAAACTTGATTTCAACTAAAAATTTTGAACAACCTATTTTTAAAAATCCAGCTAATGACATGATGTAAAACGAGAAGATAACTTTCATGTTTGTGAAGAAAATATTTCTTCAAAAAAGATAATAGGTCATAAAATATGTAGAGCAAAATTCAGACATCAAAACATTAATATTTCACTTCTCTATTAATTTGGAAAAACTTTGATATAAAATATTAGCATAAAAGTATGTGTGTGTTATATTTGTCAATTAGCTCATATCAAAATAAAAGCAGAACTATACAGATTACAGAAACTTAAGTACTTTGTCATGGAAAACCACTGTAATTTGTAGAAGTTTCCCCCTGTTCATTAGGGTGATTGTTAGTTTGGCAGTAGAATGTATTCAAGTACCCACTCATATTGCAGACTTAAAGAGACTTCTCAAACAAATAACTAATTGTGTACTGATAATGAAGGAACTTGTTCTTTTTTGGAAATACACCATCTGCGATAATGGTAATTTTGTAAGAGGTTTGATTATCTTGGGCATGAATGCAGTTGTGTGACAGTACTGAAATATCATGTCATGTCAAGATGTTTCTCTCCATGCCTAAAGCATGTGCATCGTATCTTGAAAATTTGAGGCTAGAGACTGGGTACTAACACCTTCCCATAGCAACGCAAACATGCTCAATGGAAGGCAAATTAGCCCAATATAGGATCTAGCCTAACTTAGCTTAGCCTAGCCTTAAGGTCTCCAGACATTCTTGCAGTATTGTGCTGAAACATGCTGTTTAGTATGTGGCCATAAAGAGTAATGAAAGAAAGGTTTTCCAGTCTTTCTGGTGGATAGTCACTGTTTCCTGAACTACAAAATCAGGACTGATTTCATATGCGATAGCGTCCCAATATCTCAGAAGATTGAGAAGTATGTCTCCCAAGAATAGGAAACAGCTTCAGCAGTTGTAAGTGCTATTGTAATGTGTTGCCATTAACAATTTGACAACCAAAGGCCGAAGCAAGATTTGTACCAATACCAAATGCCAAACCAATGGACAATACCAAATGCTACTCTTGTGTCTAATTTGTTGTGACTTTACAGTTTGCAAGTCTCTTATGTCTGTGGTATCTGCCTAAGGTGTATAACACATGAGAGGACATGATCCAAATCCTGCTTAAAGCAACCTGTTTCCAAAGGTCTGTAGTGATTCTGTGCAGTAAATGCTGATGATCATCTTTTGTGGTTTATCTGGAAGAACCTACACCAGGTCTTACTGTAGTATTCTCCTGAGTTCCTCTCACCACTCTCTGCTCTGTCAGAGTACATGATGTTTCTATATCCCTCATTTGACTCTTCTTAAAACAGAGAAGTGACTTTGACTGGCATAATTAATGAAATGGTAAGCAGGTCATGTATTTGGCTTAGGAATCAAATTCACAAAATTCTTTACAGTAATGCCTTTCAACGTACATTAAGACCATGGATTAACACAGTTTTTCTTCAAAGGGTCAGTTAATAGAGCTCACCAGGGACTACATTTGAGATTTTGTTCATAAATTAATAATAGTTGTGTAAGGGAAAATGTAAGAAGTCTAGAGAGCAACGATGTCTGAAACTAACTCCTCCAAGGCAGTGCAACCAACTTTAATGATTTTTAAGACAGGTAGATCGTGGCTGTACTTTCACAATCTAAGTCAGCAAGGCTGGCGATTGATGTTAAGACTGAGTGGGTAGTTGACCCAAGGAGGAGTGTCCTCTTACCCCCTCCATCTCTCAACGAAAATGCATATGAAAGGAAAATTACCAAGTCACAAATTATCAAGTTTATCATTAAATTGTCATCAAATTGTTATCGCATTAAACGTCAGCAGGTCACTATCACAATGCTAAAACAACGCTGCGCTTTGAAGTTTTTGATATAAACTCATTTAACAAGGTTTGCAAATCGAATTTGTCGGTCATGCCGCTGCACACATGTAAAATCGCAATATCGTTGAGCCGATCTTGCAATATAGTTGATCACATATGTTTTGAGTCAACGCATTACCGAGAAACTTAGTTCATTTATAGAATTTGACATTTATGGAATATTTCTCTCACCACAAATTCCGAGTGGGTATTTTATCCACTCAGGATTTTTTAATGTGGGTGTAGCTACCCACCATATCCACATTATCCACTGGGCCTGTAAGTCAGTGTGTTCTATATTTGTATTGAAAAGTTAACTAGAGAATGTATTGTGTATTTGGGAAGAAAAATAAGGTTCTGAAAGAAATGGAATCGTAAGTTTTGTGAGTTATGAGTATGTGAATTTTGCTTGGATAAAACTTGAGGAACAGTATTGAAAATGGATTGTGGTTTCATTTCGTCCATCTTTGTCCTTCATTTCAATTTAGGAACAATATACAGAAAGACCATATTTATAATCAATAAGCCTACCATGGTTTTCATCAATGCTTTTAGCAACCTTACCTCTTTCTTGAAGCATGCTGATCAACGTCTCACGGTACATAATGACACCATCTTCTTCATCTTCATCATCAGCAAAAGTTTGAAAGGCTTCTTGTAATTTACTGAATGGTGTACCAAATGCTGGTTGATGATTGAGGTATAGTTTAACAAAGTCTTCAAATGATATATACTTCTGGGGTTTTCCATTATCAGAGTATGTCCAAATTGTATTTCATGTAACATGTTTCCAATCTGTCAAAAATAATTTCTGTGTAACATGTTCACAGGTATGCACACAGGGGGCATGCACCCCCTGAAAATTGTGAAAGGTGTGGTGTAGCCATACATAATAAAACATTTTATTCCAATAAATATGTTCAGTCCACAATTATCTCTCTGACAATTCATAAAAATTGTCACATCATTTAGGGAAGAGACTCTTAAGCCACCTAGCAACCCTGCAAATGATTCAACACAAAATCAATTGTAATTATTAATTTTATCATTAAAATCATAATTTCATTCTTCTTCAAGTAAGTTTAATCAATTGTAAATGATTGTCAAAAAGTTTAATGGAAAAGGTGACTGAGAGACATAGGCTCTCTAGAGAGATAGTCGGCTCTCCCACTGTTTGTTTTAGGCTGTGCGTGACTGAACATGTTTCCATTTATATTATTTATATCAGCTGGTCTTGCCAAACATTTGGCGAGTATTAGTGACATCTGACTTCAAAGCATTGGAGGTTATTGCAAGAACTACAAGCCACCAATAATGATCATCAATAGAAAAGAAGGAATTTCAAAAATAGTACAGTACATATACACAAAAAAAAATCATAACCAAGCAAAAATACAACTAGTGGTGCTACAGAATGGCACAAGACTTTCTCATATTAATTTTCTATTTCCTTGGGTCTGTGCTAGCTATTTGGAATTGCCACATACTCTTGCCAACAGCCATCTATCCCTGCCCAATGTACATTTTTTAAATTTTCGTAATTTTTCGGTTTCCTAATGGTAGAACGGAAATATTAATTTTGGAATATTAAAAAAAAAAAAAAAACACAAACACTTTGTCTTAAATGGCAATTTTCTTTTAAAAATTTGTAGCCGTTTTCAAGAAAATGACACTTAAACGCCTCTAAAAATGCGAAATTTAAAGCTCTTTTAGACAGAAAATTTTTGAGGTTTTGAAACACTTCATTTGAAGCACTTTAACTCAAAAATAAAATAGTATTTACAAATTGCTGGTAATGTACATATTAATGGTGTGAGAGATCTTTCAAAAAATCTACCTTTGTCTAATTAAAAAAAAACAAAAAAAAAAAAAAAAAAAAAAAACAAATTGAACACTTTCATATTAAAGAGTGCACTTTAGCACCACCCATTCGAATGTTAATTTTAGAATATTAAAGAACAACAAAACCTTATCCTAAATGGCAATTTACTTTGAAAAAATTTGGAGCCATTTTAAAATGTTTGACGTACATGACATTTAAGCAATACTAAAAATGCGAAATTTAAAGCTCTTTTGCACAGAAAATATTTGAGTTTTCAAAACACTCCATTTAAAGTCATTTAAAGCACTTACACGAACAAATATAATAATGTTTACAAATTGCTGGTAATGTGCATAATAGAGATGTGAGAGATCTTTCAAAAAAATTACATTTATGTATTTTTTGAAAAAAACAAAAAAATACCCAAAAATGAACATTACGTCATATTGAAGAGTGCAATTAGCACAATCCGTTCCAAACGTTTGAAAAAAAATGGAGCCATCTACGAGAAAACGGCGTTTGAGCGTTTCTAAAAATGTGGAATTTTGAGCTAGTTTTCACAAAAAAAAAAAAAATGGTTGAGTTCTCGAGAGACTTTACTTAATGTTATTTACATGTTAAGCACATGTACTCGTAAATGTAATGTGAACAAATCGCCGCTAAAGGAAATATTTACGACGTGGGAGACCAACCAAAAAAAATAAATTTTTGTATTTTTTGAAAAAACAAAAGAATAGAGCAATGTGACGTTTATGCCATCTCATAGAGTACATTAGGCACAATCCTTACCAAAAGTTTCAAGAAAAATTTGAAACCGTTCTTGAGAAAATCATGTTTTTGTAATTTTTTTAAAATTTCACATATTGCATGCATTGTTGCGCGAAAACTACTACAATTTTCAGAAAAATGTACATGACCTTACAGAATGAACTCACAATGGAGAACAGATTTTATTTGAAGAAAAAACTCTATCTTTAATTTTGTAGTTGTCGGAAGAAGCCGAAAAAAAAATTTTTTAATTTTCGAAAATCCAGAGTTAACCGCGAAATTCGGACCTATGACACCTGTATTTTAGGCCCTCTATTCTTTCAAGAAATTCGAAGAAAAAATTTGGAGCCGTTTTGAGAAAATGTTGAAAAAGTCTGGGGGGCGTCATGTAAAGTACCCCAAAATTTTACACGATTTTTTTCAAAATCTCGAAGCTTTGCCTCGAGCCAGATCGAGAGGGGTTTCTTCAATTTGAAAAAAATCGTCCGTATGGTTTAGGCGCAGTAGTGTTCACAGACGGACGTTTTGCTTTCAATGGGTTTTTCGGTATCAAGGACTTACAAAACAGGGTTTCTGGCTACACCGCGTGTTAGATTTTTTTCTTAATTTAGCTACTCGATTTATCCACTTCTTTGTTACAAGGGCCCAGCAACGATTTTTTTTCTGGCGAAAATTCGCCATTCTTTCGCGCAGCATTACATAACTTGCCCTATACCACGTATATTAGGCCTACTCCGTATATACGTACGTATACGGACTAAAAATTAAGTAAAATAGTGAGATACTATCAATTTTCAAACTATTTTCATGGCTATTTTTATTATAATGCATATGTCTTGAGAATGTCTTGAGAAGTAGAGAGTTATTTATTCAAGAGTGCAAATGCTAAAAATCTACTAATGTTCAGCAAATGATATGCCAGTAAAATTTACAGAAAGAAATGTTATTAGGAACTAGTGGTGCTACAGAATGGCACAGACTTTCCCGTATTAGTTTTCTATTTTCCTGGGTCTTCTCTAGCTATTCGGAATTGCCACATATTCTTTCTTACCAGCTACCATCTATCATCGCCAAAAGTACATTTTTTTGTCATTTTCTTAATTTTTCGGTTTCCTATTGGTAGAACAGAAACATTAATTTTAGAATATTAATGAACACAAAAACCTAGCCGTAAATGGCAATTTTCTTTTAAAAATTATGTGCCGTTTAAGAGAAAATGGCGTTTTAGCACTACTAAAAATGCGAAATGTGAAGCTCATTTTCACAGAAAATTTTTGAGTTTTCAAAATACTTTATTTGAAGTTATTTGAAGCACTTACACTCACAAATATAATCATCTTTACAAATTGCGGATAATGTGCATATTAAAGATGTGAGAGATCTTTCAAAAAATTTACATTTATATAATTTTTGAAAAAACAAAAAAAAACTCAAAATAAACTTCACGCTATACTAATGAGTGTAATTAGCACTATCCGTTACAAAAGTTTCAAGAAAAAAATTGCAGCCATATACGAGAAAATGACTTTTGAGCATTTCTGAAAATGCCGCAATTTGAGCTACTTTTCACAGAAAACTGTAGTGTTTTCGAGAAACTTTACTTGACATTATTTAAAGCATATATACTCGTAAATATAATAATGTAAAAAAATCGCCGATAATGTAAATATTAACGACGTGAGAGACAAGTAAAAAAATTTACATTTTTGTAATTTTTGAAAAAACCAACCGATAGACCAAAATGGCTTTTATGTCATTGATAGAGTACATTTACCACTATCCCTACCAAAAGTTTAAAGAAAAAATTTGGAGCCGTTTTTGAGAAAATTTTGTTTTTGTAATTTTTTAAAATTGCACATATTGCACGAAAACTACCAAAATTGTGAAAAACATTTACATGACCTTTATTAAAGAACTCAATATGCAGAACAAATTTTATTTGAAGAAAAAATCTCTATCTTCAATTTTGTAGTTGGAGAAAGACGCCGAAAAAATTCAAACTTACACAATTTTCGAAAATTCAGAGCTGTACGTGAAAATCGGACGTATGCCATGTTAAAAAGTGTATTTTCCTCTATTCATACAAGAAATTTAAAGAAAAAATTTGGAGCCGTTTTTGAGAAAATGTTGAAAATCCCCGGGGGGCTTCATATAAAGTAACCCCAAATTTTAGAGAATCTTTTTCAAAATCACAAAGTTTCGACTAGAATCAGATCGACTGGGGAATATCAATTTTGAAGAAAATCGACCGAACGGTTTAGGCGCTAGCGTTGACCACAGACGGACAGACGGACGGAATGCCGTCAATCGATTTTTAAGTATAAAGAAGCAACAAATCATGGATTTTGACCACACCACGAGATAGAGGATTTTTTTTTCTTAATTTAGCAACTGGTTTTATCCACTTATTCGTTTTCACGGCCCGGCAATTAATTTTTTTCCGCCGAAAATTGGCCATTTTTTCGCGCAGCATTACATAACTTTCCCTATACTACGTATATCACTCCGTGTATACGTACGTATACGGGAAAGTAAAAATGAGACAGGGTAAAAAAATGAGACAGGGTAAAGAAATGGTTTTTCAGTGAAGCGAGTTACAAATCCATTCAAAAGCATTCATTATTTATTTTTTGTCGTCCCATAGAAATGAAATTGAATTAGTGACCAATGTGGATTGGAAAATAGTCACTACAAAGGGAAATTTACAGGTCTATGATATACCTACATCTGCTTTTGTAGAATTTATATGTTCAACAAATTTCTCCAATGTAGAAATAACACCTTTGTTATTCTTTTCAAGGAAAAAATTCAAAGAACCAAAATCGTGGGAAATATGTCACTTCCAATTTACGGTTTCCTTGCAAGGGCAGATCTGAAAGGGGTCCCCGTCTATTCCTGATCTAGAACAGTTATAATAAATATTCATCTATTCTCTATCTTACAGATTTTGTAATATTAAACAATAAACAAGGGGTGCTACAACAGCACAAACTTCTTGTATTACTGGCAGAGGCGAGATTCGGGGGGTGGGGCAAGTGCCCCTCCCCAATCTTGGGACAAATTAAAGAAAAATATATTTCATTTCGCAAATCTTCAAATTTATACATAAAATATTTAATTGTTTCTGTATTTTGAGAAAAAATGTAATAATTAAGCGAACAATAATTTTATTAAGCTGAGCGAATAATATACATTAATAAATTGGTGAAGTTTAGTTTTTATTTATTTGTCAAAAAACAGTAAAAACTGTATATGACGTGTGGGGAAAGAGATTTATCTGCGCACATTTTCTTGAGGGCCAAAATTATAAAAAAAAAAAATTAAAAAAAAATCAGTATTATCAGCGCGGGATAGTGTTCAGCGTTATTTTGAATATCCCTTATTAATATATCCTCTTTCAATTATATATTGCTTTTAAACGTTATTTACTTGGAAATTAAACAGTTTAATGCCTAAAATCGTGAGTCATAACTTGACCTCTGATTTTAGGACAAATGCCTATTTAGGATGATGTGAAAAGTAATTGCAGATGTTTACGAATCATGAGAAAATAGCTGTACTGAAAGCATCTAATATGCCTAAAATGTCCTAAAAACGGCGGTTGATGTCTACTTTAATGTTTTTGCCTAAAACAAGTGATTTTCAAAAACGATAGTATTTTAAATGTTAAATTTTGAAATTCGTTTTACGGAAACGCAAAAACTTTTCCGAAATGCAAATATTGTGTGATCGAACACCGCACCGGAAGCTTTCAATCAAAATACCGAACACAAGAAGCTCTGCAAGTCAACATAACAAGGATGTTTCACGCTCGTCTCTGATCAGCACGCACGTCTTTGGCAATTGCACCCATTTCTGATGCAGCTGCGCTGTTGGCAGGTTGAGGCTTATCGCCGCAGTCCGTCGTTTGCGACGTCCAGGCGAGGAAAGCGACAGACAGGCCAGGCAAAAGCCTACTCTCAGACAGACGTATATTACAAAATACTGTTCAGTGTTTAAATGGGTCGTGTGGTACAAGTTTTCTGGGGGTGGGAAGAAGGGACGAGTGAAAAAGTTCCAAGAGACGTGAGCATGAGAAATGTAACTAAATTTGTTTGCTCCTGTAAATCTGTCAGTAAAAAGTTCATTTTCGGCCTTAAAATTATTTTAAAAGACAAGACAACCTTATTGAAGAAAATTTGGAGAAAATATTGATTATATACTATACTGCTAATTATGAATGTGAAGAAAATATGCTTGTAGTCTCTTTCATAAATGTAAAAATACGTTTTCCTGCAAAATAAAAATTGCCTAATTTAATCCTTTTGAGACAATTTCTACATGCCAGAAATATAACTTTTTCATGTCTACTTTTTTTGCCTGGCTTAGTCATTCTGTAACCAATTTTAAGTGCCTCAAACGTCGATTTTAATGCCTTTTAGTGCCTAATTTCGTAATTTTGTTGCCTATTTTAGGTTCCTAAATCAAACCTTTTTTGTGAGTAAAATTTCGAGCTCTAATCATAACACTCAAATTTTTACTCTCAAAAAGAAATAGTATTTCCCGTTTATTAGATGTAGATAGAGTTAAAGGTGGTGATATGAACCATTCACATTATATGAGCCCCCTTGGTATCTTTTCATATATCGCAAACATTCTAGCAGGAACAATTTTAACTAGTTTAATAACTCCTGTTGCTAATATAGCTTTGTGGTTCAGTTGTATATGCGAGCTGATGTGAAACAGAGGTGTTCGTGTTTTCTCGGTTCTAAAAGCTTTGGAAGGTATGTCTTTGGCTTTAATTTTAATTAGTTCGCTTAGACCGATTCTGATTTTTAACGAATGAAATACAATATGTTTTAAATGTTGTTTTTATGCATTCAATCTGTAATTGCGAACTATCATAGACCGGTTTTAGTTTGCAGCACGAAGTCTACAACTTGTAGACTTCGTGGTTTGCAGAATTTTAATATGGCGATGGTTGTAAAACGAGCCCCGAACTATGGTGCATATACGAGCGTATATATACGAATGAACTCCAAACTTTAAATGGCTTGTATTACATGCACTATGACTTGTGTTCGTACTATTCTTGTTTTAGTTGCCACCAAAAATTCAAGAGCCAAAACAAAAAGGAACTAGTGGAGCTACAAAATGGCACAGATTTTCTTGTAGTAGCGAATTTCCTAATTTCTTAGGTCGGGGCTGACTTTTCGGTCGTGCCCCATCTTTATGCCAACAACCATCTATCGCCGCCCGAACATTTTGTCATCTTTGCTCAATTTTTCGTTTTTTTTGTAATGGCAGAACCGAAAAACTACTTTAAGAATATTATTGAAGAGTAAAACCTCGTCCTAAACGGAAATTTTCGTTGAAAAATTTGGTGCCGTTTTTACGAAAATGGCGTTTAAGCGTTACTGTAAATGCAAAATTTGAAGCTCTTTTTCACAGAAAACCATTGAGATGTCGAAACACATTACTGGAAGTCGTTTCAAGCACTGTCACTCACAAATGTGTTAACGCGAAAAGCTCTTTTTTACAGAAAACTATTTCGATTTCGAAAAGCTTTATTGAAAGTCGAGTGAATCTGCCACTCACAAACGCAATAATATATACAAATCGCCGATAATGTGCATATTAAAGACATGAGAGAAATTTCAACAAAATTACATTTGTGTAATTTTTGAAGAAACAAAATAATACAGTAAAATGAATTTTATGCCATCTTAAACACTAAAATTAGCATTATCCGTACAAAAAGTTTGAAGAAAAAAATTTGGAGCCGTTTTTTAGAAAACGGTGTTTGAGTGTTTCTGAAAATGCGGAAATTTGAGCTCATTTTTACAGAAAACTGTTGACTTTTCAATAAACTTTATAAGACAAAATTTAATGTACATGCGCACTCAAGTCGAAATAAAAGTGGAGGCTCATATTATCACCTCGCACAGAAGATTGCATTTTAATTAAAATAATTTATTCATGTAGATTTCAAAATATTTATCCTACAGTTAAACTTATGTATAAACATTTTTAATCATGACAAACAATAACAATTTTCAAGATTTTGATATATGATTCACTGAGAAAAATACATTGTTGAATTTACAATTCGGACCGTTCAAATAACAATGAGGATCGTCACTTCAATGTTCAACTAATCTAATTAATAATAATCAATTAAATACTTAACAAAATTGAAAACAGTGTATGTAGTTACAGCACAATTAATTAAAACCATTCGTGTAGACGAATTTTTCGTGTTCACAATAGCGCCCAAATTTGCCCCCCCAATGAAAGATTCGAAATTCTGTCTCTGATTACTGGTAACATATTGTTATATTGCACCTATCCTACCAAATCTTCACACATCACTCAAAAAATGCAGTTCAATTAGTGACATATGTAGCTTGGGAAATAAGTTACTATAAGAGGAAATTTACAGATCTATGGCATACCTACATCTGTTCTTATTGAATTTATATGTTCAACAAATTTCTCCAATGTAAAAATAACACCTTTCTTATTCCAGGAAAAAATTCAAAGAACCAAATCTTGGAATATATGTCATTTCCAAATTACAGTTTTCTTACAAGGGCAATTCCGAAAAGGGAAAATCTATTCCTTATGTGGAAACTGCCAATATTTTCAAAAATGTTTAATGAAATACTTTAAAGAATTTATAATGAAGAATAAATTGCATTCGAAAAAATACTCTAGCTCAATATTGAAGACAAAGGACTGTTTGGAAAATTAATTTTAGTTTTTACATTTTTAAGGAGAATTGACCCTAAGTAATTATATTAAGTAAACAGCTCTTTTTTGAGCAAGAGATTTAGAATAAAATTTGGAGCCATTTTTGAGAAAATCTTGTTTTCCTAGGTTTTTAAATTGTGGCAATTTCTCTCCAAAATACACAAAATTGTATACACTACATTAATGAAACTACTTCTTCAATGAAATACACTAATTGTATTTTGAAAAAATGTTGCATGATTTTAATGAAAGATCTAATTTGAAGAATGGTTATCCTTTACACATACACCTCTGAATCTTAATAATATCATGGTAGGAGGTGATTCCAAACATTTTGAACTTTTGCAATTTTCAAAGTTACTGAAGTTTTAATGAGAATCCGACCACATTTTTATGAGCATATATTCGTCTATTGAAGCAAAAAATGTAAAGAAGAAATTAGAAACCATTTTTAAGAAAAGTTTGAAGTTGTTAAATGTTTATGTAAAGTATCCTCCATGACTAAATTATCTGTCAAGTTCAAGGAACCATTACATCAGCCTGATTCATCAAAGAATTCATTTGATGAAAATCTTGTGAAGACTCTCATTTAGGCACTAATGTTGTTCATCAATGGGTAGATGGAGACAGATGGCTTTTAAAAAACAATAATTCTGGCATGAAGGACCCCCAAAATGTGTTTTCATGGGGATCTTTTCATCAATTTTGTGCAGTATTACATAACATTCTCTATGCCATGTAGGTTAAAAAAATAACATAAAATGTTTTTGTTAAATGATGTAATATTTTTTGTACTAAAGATAATTTAAAATAACACTATTTTCATTTTAAAAAAATGTACTTGTCTTCTACATGTGCCTCCCTTACTTTCTAAGTTTCTAAGCCTTAGTTTCTGATTCCTTGATGAACTTTGACTTCTTTTAGCAATAATTATTACAATAGCAAACATTTTAAGGTGTTTGAATTATATGTATATTAAAGTCAAATATAACTAATAGTTATAATATTGATTGTCATACCTCATGTTCACTCGGAAAATAACCAATTGCTCTCATAAGATCCGGAACTTCACAAAGTGGAATTTCATGAGAAACATTACGTTCAGTTGTTGTATTTTCTCCCTCATGAAGAATTTGGGCATAATAAAAGAAATCTTGAATTTCTTTGTATAACCAACCATTCTGTCCACCTTCTATTAAACAATAATAAGGATCGAGACCCTCTCCACCAATGTGAGCCATTATATGAACAGACCTAAAATAAAGAAAGGGAATGAAAAATAATTGTAGGTGATGGCAATATTTTAAAATAAGCAATACCTTGTATTAATTGTCCACATTAAAACCGCATGATCTCCTTCACCCACAGTGAACAGAAGTTTACTTCGAGGGTAGACATCCATGTGTGTAACCTAAAATCAAAATTATTTACATAAGATCAATAATGTTCATTATGTACATCATTTTTGCTTTCCCGTATACATACGTATATGGAGTAATGTACTTAGTATAAGGAAAGTTACATAATGCTGGGGAAAATGGATTTCGAGATTTCAACAAAAATATACTTTTGGGCGTCCTGAGAAAGTTTTTTTTTTTTTTCCAAAATGTCTGTCCACCTGTTGGTCTGTCAGTCTGTAAACACCATTAGCGCCTAAACCATAGGTATGATTTCTTCCAAATTTGATATTCTCTTGTTCATCTGGCTCCATTCGAGGTGCCACAATTTTGAAAAACTTTCTTCAAAATTTGGGGATACTTTACATGAAGTCCCCCGGACATTTTAAAAATATTCAAAAAACGGCTCCAATTTTTTTCTTTAAATTGCTTGTAAGAATAAGAGTAAAATATACACGTAAAGGTGGCATAGGTCCCATTTTCATGGTTAACTCAAAATTTTCAAAATTGCAAAAGTTTCAATTTTTTCTTCCTACGACTACAAAATTGAATATAGAGATTTTTACGTAAAATAAATTTGTTCTCCATAATTACTTTTTTAATTTAGGTCATGTACATTTTTTAAAATTTGAGTAGTTTAGTGAATGAGTAGTAAAAATTTGAGTAGTTACCACTAGTTAATATTTGCAATTTTAACTAGTGGTACTCTATCACCGCCCTAAGTACATTTTTGACATTTTATTAATTTTTCGGTTTCCGAACAGTAGAACAGAAATATTATTTTAAGAATATTAAAAAACAGTAAAACCTTGTCCTAAATGGCGCTACTGTAAATGCGAAATTTGAAGCTCTTTTCCACAGAAAATGTTTGAGTTTGTGAAAAACTTAATTTGATGTCATTTGAAGCACTTACACTCACAAATTCAATGGTGTTTACAAATTGCTGAAAATGTGCATATTAACGGTACGAGATACTTTCAAAAAAATTACATTTGTGTAATTTTTGGAAAAACGAAAAAATACTCCAAAATGAACTTTACGTCACATTAAAGTGTGCAAGTAGTATGTTTGACAAGTTTGAAGGAAAAATTTGGAGCCATTTTTGAGAAACTGGCATTTGACCGTTTCTGAAAATTCGAAATTTTGAGCTAATTTTCACAGAAAACGGTTAAGTTTTCGAGAAACTTGATATGGCATTAATGTAAGCACATATACCCGTAGATGTAATAATGTGATCGCCACTAATGTAAATATTAACGACGTGAGAGACAAGTAAAAAATACCTTTTTTGTAATTTTTGAAAAAAAAAGACCAATATGGCGTTAATGTCATTTCATAGAGTGTGCGTTAGAGCTATCCCTACCAAAAGTTTAAACAAAAATTTTGAAACCGTTTTTGCGAAAATCTTGTTTTTGTATTTTTTTAAATTGCACATATTGCACGCAATATTGCGCGAAAACTAAAATTTTCAAAAAAATGTACACGACCTTAAAGAAAAATCTCACTATGAAGGACAAATTTTATTTGAAGAAAATGCAATTTTGTAGTTGGAGGAAGACCCCGAATAAAATTCAAACTTTCACAATTTTCGAAAATTTAGAGTAATCCATGAATATCGGACCTATGCCTCCTTAATAAGCTTATTTTAGTCTATTCTTACGAGAAATTTAAAGAAAAAATTGTAGCCGTCTTTGAGAATATTTTGAAAATGTCCGAGGGGTTTCACGTAAAGTACCCCCAATTTTTGAAGAAAGTTTTTCATAATCTCAAAGCTTCGTCTGGATCGACAGGGGTTTCTTCAATTTGAAAAAAAATCCAAGTATGATTTAGGCGCTTGTGGTGTTCACTGACGGACAGGCAGACGAACGTTTTGCTTTCGTTTTTCGGTATCAAGGGCCAATAAAACAGGGATTCACGTGTTAGGAGATTTTTATCTTAATTTAGTAAGTGGATTTACCCAAGTTATCAGGGCAATGAATTTTTCTGCCGAAAATTCGCCGTTTTTTTCGTGGAGCATTACATAACTTTCCTTATACTACCAGGGGCGTAGCGTCCATGGATGTGGGTGATGTGTTACATACCCTGACAATATGAGCTATTTTATTTTAAAATGATTGTAAATTGTCAATTTGTTATTTTCTTTTTCTACTACAAAATATTTCATTATATTTCAATCTTTTTTTATATATATTTCTTTATTTATAGTCGCATCAACTGCGAGGTTATTATTTCAAACATTGCGCCATTGAGAACTCGATTCTTTACAAGGAAGAACGAATCATTCTGAAATGCCGCCTAGCCTGCGCTGTGAATCAGATGTACCGTGACCAGTTACATCCAGGGTGCCTACCGTGGTGCCTACGAAAAAGCGAAACTTTACGAAACTTCATTGTTCTCTTCGGTGTTTGTAAGAGAACAAGGTTAATTAATGAACATTGTCCCTTTATTTAAGTTTTATTACCTTATTTTAATGCATTTAGCAACTATATATTGTAGCCAATTTAGGTTAGGGATTGTGCTGGTTGAATGCACAAGGGTATGTGACTGTGCAATACACATCTGTGCCCTGGAATGGCGAGCACCACGCGATCCAAAGTGCCTACATAATTATGGAGTCGTATTTTTGTGCTGTGGACAAATTATAGCACATGAGAAACAGTTAAAAATATTTGTAAAAAATATAAGAGGATAGAATTTTATTTAAATAGCCGACACAGACTATGTAGAGGAATACAACGGTGGTATAAGGGAAAAGAGGGAAATTCTGTCACATTTCATTTGACTTGTATGCTTTTTTGGAAGACAAGGGCTTGGATTTTCTAGCCATAATGAAAATAGGGGATCATCAAATAGAGAAAATTTCATGTAATATATAAGTGAAATAATGAAATATGAAAAAACTGACAAGGATGATATGAAAATTCCAGTGTTTCGTGCAATTTCACCAGAAATTCAGATTCATTGAATTTCAAGTGTAAGCACGGTAATGTCCCATGAAATTAAAAATAAAATTTCTAAAGCCTCGTTTGTCTCCGCCATACTGGATGAAACTCTTGATGTAAGCAGCAAGAAGGGCAACTGTGAACTGCTTTTTATTACGTGTCTGTAAATTGATTGATTTTCTCTTTCCTATTATATTTTTATTATAGATCATTGTTTTCCATTTTATAAATTATGCCAATTCTACTGGATTCGAAATGATATGAATTGGACAATTTTAAAAATCATTGGGTTTGATAGGGCTCTTTTTATTAAAGTATGAGGACACACATTTATATTTTGCTAGGTCGTGAACATAAGTCAACTTTTTCTAACTTTCAACCAGTAAACTACATGAAGTACGTGAGCTATTATTACTTTTACTGGATCAGTTTTTATTTTAAATATACAAATTATTTGTGTGCTCTAATTGATTAAAGTGACAGAAATGGTATTGGTGAATGAGAAATATTTAAATTATAATTAAAGTTTTGAAATATTTTCTCATTTCTCGAGTTACATACCTAAGCCAAAACTCAGGCTACGCCACTGTATACTACGTATATTATTTCGTATATACGTATGTATTCGGGAAAGTAAAAACAACACTAGTAATATTACCAAGGCATATATATACTTTCACGCAATGTTTCTAAATGCTACGCAATATTTTACTACTACATAAACCAGCAAAAGATTTTTTTCTGCTCCGAGACCTGAACTCATATTTTCAGTTACCGTGTCGGCATTCATACCACTACGCCACACAAGCGCTTCGGTCGAATTCTGGCAGTGGCTTGGAAAGTGTAATGCCCGATTTGTATAAAAAACAATCAAAATATCCGTTAGAAACTCCCACAGCGTCCAGTCCGTTCAACTCTATCAAGAAATATCAAGTTTGGAGAAAATGGGATGAGAGGTTTAGGCGCTACAGTTGTCCACAGACGAACTGACAGCTGTTAGGTTGATTGATTGATAGTGACTCCGGAACTCTCAACTGTTAAGGTCCCGTAAGTGTAGTTCATATTTTTGATCTGGCGGTAGTTGTAATCGTCTCCCCAGGATGGATAAATCCGGCGCTGAACTATCGTCGACTAGCGGGTTTCCCCCCAACCAGCGATGTAGTGCGATTTTTCTAACTCTGCCTCTCGAGCGCCTGTATCCACGATGAAATATTACATGGCAGTTCGCGTCTTTCTCGGCCCTGCCGCTAGAAGTGGCATAATCGCAAGTACTGCTTGATACGGTCGAGATCATGTGATACCTAGCAGCAGTGGCGTAGCTTCAGTTGGTGTAACCTGGGGCAAAGATAATGGTGTCACCACCATAAATTAAGTAAAAAATATCTATTGCTGCATAGATTGTACATTATTTTATTAAATTTTATATTTAATAAAATAATGTGCAATCTTTGTTAATATTTTGTACAAATAATGTACAAAATTGTGTACAATACTCCAAAATGAACCTTACGTCACATTAAAGTGTGCAAGTAGTACGTTTGACAAGTTTGAAGGAAAAATATGAAGCCATTTTTGAGAAACTGGCGTTTGAGAGTTTCTGAAAAGTCGGAATTTTGAGCTAATTTTCACAGAAAACGGTTGAGTTTTCGAGAAACTTGATATGGCTTTATTTAAGCACATATACCCGTAGATGTAATAATGTGATCGCCACTAATGTACATATGAACGTGAGAGAAAAGTAAAAAAATACCTTTTTGTAATGTGCACATGTATTTATTTCGCACTTTCGCAATTTTCGAAAATTCAGAGTAAGCCGTGAAAATCGGACCTATGCCACCTTAATAAGCTTATTTTAGTCTATTCTTACGAGAAATTTAAAGAAAAAATTGTAGCCGTCTTTGAGAATATTTTGTAACGTGCACATGCATTCATTAAATTTATTGCGTTTTAGTCTTCATTATTTATTTACTTTGCTTTCTTAGTATTTATAATTTAAATGTATACATATTAAATTAATATAAATAAATTTTAACTAAGCCATAAAATATTATAATTACTTCTAAAAGTAAGAAAACTAATTATTACTATATAAAAGTTTTAAGTAAATGATTTAAATTATATCATTCCAACTAAATATTTTAATTGATGTCACCCCTAGAATGGTGTTACCCGAGGCGCGCCGCCCCCCCCCCCGACCACTAGCTACGCCACTGACTACCAACAACTGAGAAAGACGCGAAATACCGTGACATGTTGCAATGTGAAGACGGGCCTTCAGAGGCAGAGTAAGAAAAATCGTACCTCTCACCACAGCAGCATCGCTCCAGCCGAAACAAGATCTAGAGCTCCCGGCCCATCTCCCAGAATATGTGGTGGTGTGGTCAGAGGCGTATCTAGGTATTCAGGCGCCCATGACAAGCATAGAATTTGCGCCCCTGTCAGGATACTTCAAATTAAGGTTCTTGTTATTTATTTTACCCGGAATACTCTAAATAGCGCCCCTTGTGAGTGGCTCCCATGGCAAATGCCATGTCTGCCATACCGCAGATACGCCACTGGGTGTGGTGCATGTAACTGTGAGTGTGTAAGTAAAGAGTAGGATATGACAAGAAATGGAAACAAACGATCGTGCGCGGTCAGTGGCCAGTTTGATACGGTATTCGGTGGTCTTGATTAGAGAAACCACGAAAAAATAACGATCAAAACAGCCGGCTGCCAGAATTCTCCTCCACAGAGCGACAGAAGACCTAGCTATCTGGATAGTGTCGAAAATCTTGCCATCGCCAGGACACGAACCTAGGATCTCCCAGTCAGAGGCACTACAATGACATTAGTTGATGCCCTGAGCCACCACTCCCGGTCAGCCGTTAAGAATAGCGGTTCCATGTCGGTTTCATGGATAGTGTATAATTATATTGTATTTAAAATTCATGACGATAGATTCATTAGTTGACTTAAATCTATTCATACAGGTTCACGAAAAGACGTGAAAGATTGGACGTGCAATACGTTTTACAAATCGAATAACAGTTGAAAAAATGTTTGAAATTGGAAAAGGACGTACAGACACGTCCGGTTTACTTTCACGTATTGACTGTGTTTGTGAGTAGAAGTGCTCCAAATTATTATTATTATTATTATTATTATTATTATTATTATTATTATTATTATTATTATTATTCCTCTAAATCACGACTTAAGATGTTATGTGTCGGCTGAATATAAAATCTACTCCAGGTTGCAACCAGCTACCTAAGGAGCAGATCTAGGGGATCTGTGGGTGCCTCTACAATACTCTGCGCAAAATGTGGGCTGATCCAAATAAAGCTATTTCTTGCACTTCCCAGTCTTTTGGATTACCTGGGAGTTTAGACAAGTTCTTACACAAATTTTGCGGAACAAATCCCAGAGCTCCGATAACTATCGGTACGACCCTGTGCTTTTACGCCCCACATTCGGCTGATCTCGATTTCCAAACTCTTGTATTTAAGACGTTTCTCTGCCTCCTTGGTACCGACGTTCTGATCGCAAGGTACAGCAACATCGATAAGTAAACACGATTTTCTCGCCAAATCCCGGATCACTATATCCGGTTTGTTTGCCGCTATCGTCCGATCAGTTTGAATTTGTTGGTCGTACAATATCGTACACAATCCAACAGACGTCACCGGTTTCGGTGAGTGTTCGTACCACTTGGGGCATGTGTTAGGAACTTCGAGGACGGTACAGATCTGCCAGTGGAGGTAGCTACACACCCTGTCGTGTCTTTTCAAGTATTCGGTCTTTGCTAGGATTGGACAAGCTGAGACAATATGATCGATGGTTTCTACGAGTTCCTGACAAATGCGGCATTTATCATCTTGGGAAATTTTGAGAACCGCTTCATCATAATGTCGTGTTCTCAAGGCCTGATCTTGGGCAGCTATTACAAGTGCTTCCGATTGTGGCTTCATTCTTCCCCTTTTAAGCCACATAAATGATTGATCTTTATTGATCTGCACCTTGTCCATTCTTTTTAGATATTGTCCGTGGAGTGGTCTGTCTCTCCACGATTTCTTTAACATTTTCTGTGTCTCAAATTTCATGTTGAGTAGCATCAGAAGTTCAGTGTCTCTGTCATTCTGGCTGTCTTGCATAGTTTTGTTCGCAATGCTTCTTGCTACAATTACAATGCCTCTGTTTCCCATTCTTCGGTCAGATTTCATGACCTGCCTCATTAGTGGATCATCTTGATGGCTGACTACATACTTTCCCATCCCGGTTATTGCATTGTGCCAGGAGGCTTCAATTTGTCTCAGGCCTCTTCCTCCTTCCTTACGTGACACATAAAGTCTATGTACATCAGCTCGGGGGTGGGCAACATGATGCATTGTAAGCAATTTTCTGGTTTTTCGATTCATGATGAGAATTTCCTGTTCAGTCCAGTCTACTAGTCCGAAACTGTATTCGGCTACAGGCACCGCCAAACTACCTATTGCTGATATTTTATTCCTTGAGTTCAGAGCGGACTGCAGGACAAGTCTCACTCGTCTATAATACTCCCTGCGAATTCTCTCTTTCATTGTGTTGTTCGAGATGGTCTCACATTCTTCAATGCACAGATATTTGTAAGTTTTACCTGGCTCAAGATCTTGAATCACAGTGTGTCTATCAACTTCAATGTTCTCGGACGTGGTCATTTTGCCTCTTTTTAAGTTGGCTTTTGCACACTTGTCAAGACCAAACTTCATGCAGATGTCATTGCTAAAATCATTGATGACAGACAGCATTTGGGAGAGAATCGCTTCATTCTTAGCAAACACTTTAAGATCATCCATGTAAAATAAATGTGATACAGGCATTTCATCACCATGGAGCTTGTAACCAAAGTGAGTGTGCGACAGCTGTCTCGATAGAGGAATCAAACTAATGCAAAAAGAGCAGAGGGGATAGTGAATCTCCTTGAAAAATTCCCCTGTTAATCTGAATACTTCTGGTTTCTACTACTCCCTTTCCGCTGTGGATTAGTAACCTGGTGCTCCACGACTTCATACTAGCCTTGCAAAACTCAACAAGTCTAGGATGAAATCGATAGATCTCCAGGGTCTTCAAAATCCAATCGTGTGGTACACTGTCAAAGGCCTTTTGGTAGTCAATCCAAGCCATGCTTAAATTACGTTTTCGTTTTTTACATCATTCAAAATTATTTTATTCAGAAGCAAGATTTCCTTACAGCCATAGGAACCTTTACGATATCCTTTCTGTTCAACTGGCAACAGATGGTTCTTCTCTAGGTGCCTATACATTTTGTCAGCAATGGCTGCAGTTATAAGTTTGTACATTACTGGCAAGCAAGTAATTGGCCTGTAGTTCTTCGCCAAAGAGCTGTCTCCTCCTTTGGGTAGCAAATACGTAATGCCGCGAGTGAGCCATTCGGGGAGTTCGTTAGGGTTTTCTAAAATTTTATTAATAGCCTTTGCAAGATGAGAATGTATCCAATAAATCTGGATCTTATCAACCCCAGGAGATTTCCAGTTTCCTATATTCTTTATTGTTTGGCATAGGTCCTCTTTCGAGAATCCTTGAACATGTTCCACTGTTTCCACGAGTCCGTTGGCAGCATCAACTTCAGATTCGAGCCACGATGCGTCTTTGTTGTAGAATCTGGTTCCTCCCAGATTCCTGACCAAAATGTTTCGACGTCATCTTTTGAAGGAGGGGCAGCATTTCCATTCGGTTTTTCAGTCAGACTGCGATAGAATCTCTTCGCGTCTGTTTCAAACAACCTGTTCTGTACACGGAAATCGATTCTACGTTTGTACCGTCTTATTCGTTGAGCCCATGCTTGGATTGTTTCTTTTAGCTTTTCAGCTACCATTAGCCTTGTTGTGTCATTGTCAATTAGGTATTTTTGTTCAACATGGAGTATTTTTTGTTGAACTTTATACGTGTGGTTTGACTTAGAAGATGCCTCGGCTAGGAGTGATATTTCACGCCGTGTGTCGGCTATCCGTTTCATAATTCTTTTCATCCACGGAGGTACGGAGCTTTTTAATCTGTCTGGCTGTCGGCCATCGGTGTTCTTGGCTGGTCCCAAGATTATCTGAGATACTAGATATCCAGTTGCATACACGATGTGATTGATTTCAGTAATATCTAGATCTCTACTTGAGGTCTGTAAAACCTCATTTAAGACAGAATTCGCTGTTTCTATCACTCTCTTAGCTTTAGCATTTTCGTTAATTCTCCTCAACGGTGCACGAGATTCGAATGGAAGTAGACGAACTCGTTCTATCTCGCGTCGGAGGAGGTCCCGCATCATGTCCTTATCGTGTGACTCATGGCCAGATGAATTTTCACGGACGGATGTTTCATTTGGAAGAGATGAACCTTGAAGTGGATCATCGTTTTCAGGGATATTAGATGGTTCTAAATGTTCGTCATGTGGATGGTTTGATTGATGAACATACTCTGCGTTTCTCTGGATGTCTGCAAGTTGTTCTGCTGTGAATTTTCCACTGCTGAGTATGTATCGTCGTTGACTGGCAAGCTTCTTTGAGTCTAGGGTAGGTCTCATATCTGGGTTTCGCTCTCTCCATATCTTAAAAACTTCTATTTCTGAGCCCCCATTTTTCGCTTTTGCATAGTAAAAGCACCACATCACCTCCATTAATTCATCCCGGGTCCATCTCTGACGATGGCTTCGAGCTGCTGCCGGCTCTGGGTTCCTCGGACTAACATCCGTGGAATGGCCAGATGTCGACAAGGTGACATTAGCTCGGTTCCTGAGCAGGTATGGGACATTGGTAGAACAAGGCACGTTAAGGTTCATTACATTGCTTGTTCTATTCATTTTGCTAATTGGTTTCAAGTGAAGGTTCGCAGGTAGCAAGTTCGAGTTCACAGATCACACTTAACCCTCGGGTTGTTTCCTGCCATCCGTTACTGCGACCCATAGTGACCTCGGGGCATCCCCCCGCAGGGCCCAGGAAGGGGTCCCTCCGATCGCCAGTCGGCATTACTAAACCCTACGGGATTTTCACTGACTGCTGAAGGCAGCCTCCTTCGCTGGCTAATGCAAGGTTCGGGCCTCCACTCTAATCAGTGGCCTGGTGTGCCAACCCAGTTTCTCTCCTGTACCCTCCATGGGCCGATAACAGGAAGTCCAAAGGTTCATGACCCTTCCCTCTTACTTACTTCTCACTCTCCTCAAAATGGAGTACTTCTTCGTCAAACCCCTCACCTTCAACCTATTCAGCAAGGGAGACCCTACCAGTAGCTAGGCTACCACTGACATAGCTCTCAGACTCATGGGGGTACTCAAGCTCCACCACCAAGGTCGTGTACTCCCTAGGTGGAGTTATTATTATTATTATTATTATTATTATTATTATTTATTTTGCGATTTCTCAATAGTTTTCAGCACCAACATATTCATCGCATTAAAATCCCTGCGTGGAATTCGAACCCGGTTCCTTTAGAGCCGAACCGCTCGATTATCACGCTTTAACAAGCTCGGCCAGCCGGGTCCTTTACGGGCTGTATACTTATGTATAAGTCAAGAGATAATTGTATCAATTCTAGCATTAGAGAGCCGAGATATAGAAAAAATGCGAAAAATGTCTTATGGTCAGCAAAAGAAGGATGCCGTTGAGAGAATAAGGCCTACCCGAAAAGCTAGTCCAGAATAAAGAGTTTAGAAAACTAAAAAGATCGAGAAAGCATGTGCCATTCTGTAGCACCACTCATTTATTTACCGTAAGCTGTTACAGGATAAACTTTAATAAAAATATTTCGTGCGGGTTTTGAGAAAATAATATTTTTTAGGAATTTTTTGTGGGACTATACACAAGTATCTGTGAAACCGAACACGAAAAGAGACACGGGGTTTCCTTTTTATAAGACAATTGTAGTTCCCACACTCATGTATGCCAGAGAAACGGATGAACACGAAAAGGATCAAAAATAAAACACAAACGGCGGAAATGAAATTTCTGCGAATCACACTAGGATGTTCGCTACTCGACAAGAAACGGAACTCTGAAATAGAGATATTTTAAAAGTCAAAGAATTGTACGAGAACATTCTTGAAAATAAGTTAAAATGGTTCAATCATGTATCAAGAATGCCAATGAACAGACTTTCATTCATAGCTATGAACTATAAAACAAAAGGAAGAAGGGACATTGGTAGACCGACAAGAAAAATGGGTGCGGGAACAGGTCACACGACCTAAACCCTGTTGGAAGAAGAAGAAGGAATTTCATTAATTTCAGACACTAATTAAGGGAAATCAGGTAGTTTCTTCAAAAAATTGTTCATGGCCTTTCTTAAAGAGCTGAATTTTTACTTTCCGGTATATCTACGTATACACGGAGTGATATACGTAGAATAGGGAAAGTTATGTAATGCTGCGCGAAAAAAATGGCGAATATTCGGCGGAAAAAAATTCATTGCCGGACCGTGATAACGAAGAAGTGGATAAAACCAGCTGCTAAATTAAAAAAAATCCCCTAACACGTGGTGTAGCCAGAAACCCTGTTTTGTGGGTCCTTGATACCGAAAAACCAATTGAAAGGAAAACGTCCGTCTGTCCGTCCGTCTGTGAACACTGCTAGCGCCTAAACCATACGTACAGCAAAATTTTTCTAGCGTGGCCGCTGGGAAGTAGTAGAAGTTCAATATGAACACGATTCTCTAGGTTCAATAGAATTCATTTTCTTATTAAGCCCGCGAATACGTCATCCCGAAACACCCGTAGCATCCGCCACTCTCTTAAGAACTGCTGTGATATTTTTAACATAATTTGCTTCTTTCATCATAAAATGGAATTTGACAACTACTTTACGTTTCTGACTGCGAAGACCTCCCTTATGCAACTTGCTCTGAATCGGACGCTTTGCAATAATCACTAACAGAACAATAATCACTTAAAACACAACTTCCGAATCACGTACAAATACTCCACTCCTAGTAGGAAACGCAACTGGAAGCTTGCACCTCGCAGATACGCACAGTCAGGGTCAATGTTTACACAACTGGAGTAGGACTGTCAAGACGTGCTGGGAAAGGACGCGCTCCCCCAAAACAGCTATGTTTGAGGAATGAACTCTTCCGGTAGCTCTGAGACCACGACCTTGAGCGGCCACGCTAAAATAATACTACTGTACGATTTCTTTTAAAATCGATATTCCCCGGTCCACTTGGTTCTAGTTGAAGCTTTGAGATTTTGAAAAAGATTCTGTAAAATTGAGGGGTACTTTACATGAAGCCCCCCGGACATTTTCAAAATTTTCTCAAAAACGGCTCCAAATTTTTTCTTTACTTTTTTTGTAAAAATAGAGTAAAATACACTTATTAAAGTGGCATAGGTCCGATTTTCACGGATAACTCTGAATTTTCGAAAATTGCAAAAGTTAAAAATTTTTTCGGCGTCTTTCTGGAACTACAAAATTGAAGATAGAGATTTTTCTTTTGAATAAAATTTGTTGTCCTAAGTGAGTTCTTTCATTAAGGTCATATACATTTTTGAAAAGTTTAGTAGTTTTCGCGCAATATTGCGTACAATATGGGCAATTTTAAACAATTACAAAAATAATATTTTCTCAAAAACGGCTCCAAAAAATTTGGAGCCATTTATGAGAAAATGCTGTTTGAGCGTTTCAGAAAATGTGGAATGTTGAGCTATTTTCACAGAAAACGGTTGAGTTTTCGAGAAACTATTTGATATTATTTAAACTACATGTACTAAACTAGATATAATGTGAACAAATTGCAGCTAATGTAAATATTAACGACGTGAGAGACACGTAAGGGAAATTACATTATTGTAATTTTTGAAAAAACAAAAGGATAGAGCAAACTGACGTTTATGTCATCTCATAGAGTACATTTAACTATGCCTATGTTGCACGCAATCTTGCATGAAAACTACTGAAATTTTCAAAAAAATGTACAGGATCTCAATGAAAGAACTCACTATGGAAAACAAATTTTATTTGAAGGGAATATCCCTATCTTTAATTTTCTAGTTATAGGAAGAAGTCGAAAAAAACAAAATTTTGCAATTTTCGAGAATTTAGAGTTAACCGTTATAATGGAACCTATGGCACAATTATAAGAGTATTTTACTCTCTTCTTACAAGCAATTTAAAGAAAAGAATCTGGTGACGTTTTTTGAGAAAATTTTGAAAATGAGGGTTCATGTAAAATACCCTTAAATGTAAAGAATGTTTTTCAAAATCTCAAAGCTTTGACTCGAGCCAGATGGACATGGACATCAATTTGGAAAACTTTAGGCGCTAGTAGTGTTCAGAGACAGACGGTTGGACAGACAGGCGTTTTGAAAAAACACTTTTTCAATATCAGGGGATCCCAACACATGTATTTCAATTGATATCTCGAAATCGATATTCCGCAGCATTAGATACTTTCATAAAACAAGCTGCACCCCGAAGGACCCTACAGATCCGCTTCAAACTCGGTGGGTATATTGCACACCATTCATTCGCTAAGCCGATTTCGTTTTCACGGTCGACCGCGCACTGGGGGGTCGGAGCTTGGGGCGTGACGTCGCGCTCACCGGTCGAGATAAGAGTGCCTCAAACGGCCTCGCCGGCTATTGTGTCCATCGGGTAACATCACCAGAGAGTCACCTGAAAATACATTATGCCTAGGCGACGCGTTCAACAGCCAGTTATCCAGTCGGACGCGTTCGAGAGGGGCCGCATCGTGGGTCTGCGGGAGGTTGGATGGTCCTTTCGCCGTATTGCTTGCCACATCGGTCGTACGGACTTCACCATCGCCCGCTGTTGGCGGCAATGGATTGAGGAAGGCACCCAAACACGACATGCGGGATCTGGACGCCCTCCAGGCACCACTATGAGGAAGGACCGACGGATTGTTCGCCACGCGCGAACAGATCCAACGGCAACGTTGGTGCTATTCAGCGGGCTGTGCAGCCTGCACTGTCACATCAGTGCCAGTACCATTGGCAGGCGGTTGCACAACGCACGGCTCTCAGCACGCCGACCGTTATGACGCCTGCCTCTCACACCTCAGCCACGTCGCTACAGACTCGCCTGGTATCTGGGACGGACCTGGGGCCATGCAAACTGGCTGCAGGTCATCTTCAGCGACGAGTCCCGTTTCTGCCTTGATGGCGACTACCATCGGGTCCGTGTCTGGAGGTGCAGAGGGGAATGCCACGACGAGCGGTTTGTGGCATCACATCACACGTCTCGCCAGCCTGGTGTGATGGTGTGAGGCGCGATTGCCTACGATGCCCGTTCGTTAGTGTTTCTCGGGGGCACCCTGACAGCCGCACGATACGTTCAGGAGATCCTGCAACCGGTAGCTGTGCCGTTCGTGAACGCCCATGCCCACGCCCTATTTCAACAGGACAACGCGCGTCCGCATACCACAGCCATCTTCTGAGAATGCCTTGCAGCCGTGAATACTCTGCTATGGCCAGCCGCATCGCCAGACCTCTCCCCGATCGAGAATGTTTGGGGTGCTATGGAGAGTGCGATTAGGACTCCACCCCTAGCCACCAATCTGCAAGAACTGCGCGCTCAGGTGCAAGCTGCATGGGATGGACTAGCACACAACTCCATTCGAGACCTGTACAACTCCATGCCTCGACGTATGGACGCGTGTATTAGCCAACATGGCGGCCCCACGCCATATTAATATGTACCGTCTGTGGTAGGTAGCGCAATAAATATTGATCCTACAAATGTGAAAATGTAATCATTTCGTATGCATGGTACCCTCTTCCTGCCTGCCAAAAATGATCGCAATTCGCCTTGTCCTTCTGGATGCAGCTTTTTATGACGATGAGAATATTACGTATATTACACCGTATACATATATGTATGTATTTTTGTTTGTTCTTCTTGGCTTTCTGTGGTTGTTCTTTCAGTGGTTTCCTGGCGTGGGATTTCACCCAAACTTGTGCAAATTCTGGTAAGAACGAAATATAAAATCCTTACGCAAGCAAACACGTGGCAACCAGTGGCGAAGCGTCAGGGTAGGCAGAGTAAGCTGAGCTATCCCCAAGAATCTTGAAGAAGGCGAGAAATATATCTTCACTAAAAAAAGAAAATTGTCAATTTATAATGGTATTTTAGCCCATTAATACGATACGTATGCGCACCAAGTTACTTTTTTCTGTACTTATGCGTATTCAATGCGAGGTGTCTTTGCCGCTGCCACAGAGAACCCACAACGATGTGTCTTTGTTTATGGCCGCTGCCGGTGCAGCGGGCAGTCTGCGATTGAGGCTCAGTCCGTTCCGCTTACCACTGGAAGACCATTTGATGGCCAGGGACGGGGGCGCGGGAAGGGAAGTGATCGAGCATGCGCATTGAGTAACTGGCCCGGGGACTCGGTCAAAGTTTAGGCCGGCCTTACAACAGGGTAAGTAATTTAAACTCCTGCTGGCAGGCGCTCTCTTTACCTTAAGCTTACGTGGAACTTCCAGAAATGTCCACTAGAGGTCATTGAGCAACTTCAAATATCACTACTAACGAAAGTAAAACATTTATTTATTCCAAATTTCAGTATTAGAATTCCTCTGTCGCTAATTTAATAAATACAATACTGACAATGTTCACTTTTTTCTCCTACATTATTTTGCATTGGGTTAACTTCTAATAAAACAAGATCATTTAAAACACGTTGATTTTAAGTATTTATGGGTTGGTATCGCGGCGAGTGTGTGAATCCCCCTGTAGTATAGTGTTCTGGAAAGATCAAACAGGATCTGATCAGTGTAATTTCATTTCGTAAGTTGACTGAATAGCGTATTCGTGTGTAGGTTACAAGTGAAATGTTGTTGACCTGCAACTGCATTTCTCTGTGTCTCATTGACAATAAGCAATCGAAAACAATTAAAACTCATTTACGTAATTCTAATAACAAACTCTTCAACATTTCTATTTTAATAGAAAAGAAACTTTCGTGTAAGTGTTCGCAAGATGCTATGTTCAAAGAAAGAGATGAATTTTTTTCTCAAGAAAACCAGACATTTAGAACTGATTTACAAAAAACTGGAAAACAATTCAGAGGCTTGCTTAATTTACAAACATTGTGTCGTCAGCGAGAAGAAAAACTCCGTCATTATTTTCTATCAATGGACACCCCAATCCATAATGCAATTCGCACTCAAGATAAAAATATCAGTCCATTAAGTTTAGCCCAAGAGAACAGAGAGTTCCTTTACTTGACAAGGGATGATCGAATTGATATCTGGAAGACGAGGGAACTGCATGGCCGGTTTAGAGCAACGTTAACATCTGATGAAATTGATTTGAGATGGTCCACAGAATGGCTGCGAACAGAGGGAATCTATGGTGAAACTGAGGGTTTCCTCTTCTCCATTCAAGACCAGATGATAAAGACCAGAGCTTATCAAAAATATATCTTGGGCCAACAGATTGATAGCAAATGCCGATTGTGCAAAGGTACCAATGAGTCTACCCAGCATATAAGCAGTGGTTGCCCATTCTTGGCTCAGACTGAATACTTGCAACGGCATAATAATGTAGCGAAAGTAGTTCACCAAGAGCTTGCAACGAAATACCATCTAGCTGAACAGGAACAGCCTTATTATAAATGTAAGCCTGAGCAAGTCATCAGCATCCATCAGGCACGAATTTTGTGGGACACGACAATTATAACTGATAGGACGGTTGAAGCAAAAAGACCTGACATTGTTCTGTTTGATAAAACAGAAAAAACAGCGATGATTGTCGATGTAGCAGTTCCTTCGGATGAAAAATTAATATCGACATTAGCAGAGAAAAACGAAAGTATCAACCACTGGCTGTTGAATTAAATGATATGTACAGACTGTGAAGTGTAGAAATAGTTCCTGTGGTAGTGTCCGTAAATGGTGTAGTCACAAAAAACTGGCAGAAAGCTGGAGAAATTTTGCAACTGCAAGAAAAACATCTGAGAACTACGCAGAAAGCGGCTTTACTTGGTACAGCGAACATTGTCAGAAAATTTTTGAGCCTTGATTGAGAGAATTAACCATAGAAGTTAATGCATCACAAGAAGATTGTGAAATAATGTGCATGATTTAAAATTGAAGATAACTCTGAAGTGTTTGTTCTGTATATTTTATTTTCTTTGTTTCTCCAGAAACATTGTACAGACAAAATTTGTCTTGGACAGGAAAACCCCGATATTTTTTGTATTTACAAAAGAAAAATTATAAAGTTATAATAATAATAATAATAATAATAATAATAATAATAATAATAAGAGACACAAAAAATGTTAAAGAAGCCGTGGAGGGACAAACCCCTCCATGGACAATATCTAAAAAGAATGGACAAGGTGCAGATCAATAAAGATCAATCATTTATGTGGCTTAAAAGGGGAAGAATGAAGCCAGAATCGGACGCACGTTTAATAGCTACTCAAGATCAGGCGTTGAGAAGACGACATTATGATAAAGCGGTTCTCAAAATTTCCCAAGATGACAAATGCCGAATTTGCCAGGAGCAAGTAGAAACCATTGATCATATTGTCTCAGCTTGTCCAATTCTAGCAAAGACCGAATACTTAAAAAGACACGACAGGGTGTGTAGTTACCTCCACTGGCAGATCTGTACCGCCCTCAAAGTTCCAAACACATGCCTCAAGTGGTACGAACACTCACCAAAACCGGTGATATCGGTTGGATTGTGTACTATATTGTACGACCAACAAATTCAAACGGGTCGCACGATAGCAGCAAGCAAACCGGATATTGTTATCCGGGATTTTGAGAAAAAATCGTGTCTACTTGTGGATGTTGCTGGGTTGCTGTTGTTTGCGATCAAAATGTCGTAGCCAAGGAAGCAGAGAAACGTCTTAAATACAAGAGTTTGGAAATCGAGATCAGCCGTATGTGGGGCGTAAAAGCACAGGTCTTACCGATAGTTATCGGAGCTCTGGGATTTGTTCTGCAAAATTTGTGTAAGAACTTGTCTAAACTCCCAGGTAATCCAAAAGACTGGGAAGTGCAAGAAATAGCTTTATTTGGATCAGCCCACATTTTGCACAAAGTATTGTAGAGGCACCGACAGTCCCTAGATCTGCTCCTTAGGTAGCTCGTTGCAAACTGGAGTAGATTTTATACTCAGCCGACACATAACATATGTAGTCGTGATATGGAGCAATAATAATAATAACTCCACCTAGGGAGTACACGACCTCGCAGTTGGTGGTGGAGCTTGAGTGAGAGCTGAGCGCTATGAGCCTGAGAGCTATGTCAGTGGTAGCCTAGCTACTGGTAGGGCCTCCCTTGCTGAATAGGTTGAAGGTGAGGGGTCCGACAAAGAAGTACTCCATTTTGAGGAGAGTGGGAAGTAAGTAGAGAGAGAAGGGTCATGAACCTTTGGACTTCCTGTTGTCGGCCCATAGAGGGTACACGACAGAAACTGGGTTGGCACACCAGGCCACTGATTAGAGTGGAGGCCCGAACCTTGCATTAGCCAGCGAAGGAGGCTGCCTTCAGCAGTCAGTGAAAATCCCGTAGGGTTTAGTAATGCCGACTGGCGATCGGAGGGACCCCTTCCTGGGCCCTGCGGGGGGATGCCCCGAGGCCACTGTGGGTCGCAGTAACGGATGGCAGGAAACAACCCGAGGGTTAAGTGTGATCTGTGAACTCGAACTTGCGTCCTGCGAATCTTCAATTCAAACCAATGAGCAAAATGGACAGAACAAGAAATGTAATGAAACTTAACGTGCCTTGTTCTACCAATGTCCCATACCTACTCAGAAAACGAACTGTCACCTTGTCGACGTCTGGCCATCGCACGGATATTAGTCCCAGGGACCTAGAGCCGGCAGTAGCTCGAAGCCATCGTCAGAGATGGACCCGGGATGAATTAAAGGAGGTGATGTGGTGCTTTTACTATGCAAAAGCGAAAAATGGGGTCTCAGAAATAGAAGGTTTCAAAGTATGGAGAGAGCGGAACCCAGATATGAGACCTACCCTAGACTCAAACAAACTTGCCAGGCCACGACGATTCATACTCAGCAGTGGAAAATTCAGAGCAGAACAACTTGCTGACATTGAGAGAAATGCGGAGGATGTACTTCGCTCGAACAATCCACATGACGAACATGTAGAACTTGAAAATGATCCTGTGGAAGGTTCATCTCTTTCCAGTGAAACACACGTCAGAGGTGAAAATTCATCTGGCAATGAATTACACGATAAGGACATAATGCGAAATATCCTTCGGCGCGAGATAGAAATAATTAGTCAACTTCCGTTGAATCTCGCGAACCGTTGAGGAGAATATACGAATATGCCAAAGCTAAAAGAGTGATAGAAACAGTTAATTCTGTCTTAAATGAGGTGGTCGAGACCCTAGGCAGAGATCTAGATATTACTGAAATCAATCACATCATATATGCAACTGGATATCTAGTATCTCAGATAATTTTGGGGCCAACCAAGAACACCGACGGTCGACAGCAAAACAGAGTAAACAGCTCTGTACCCCCATGGATGAACAGAATTATGAAACGGATAGCCGACACCCGGCACGAAATATCACTCTTAGCTGAGGCATCTTCTAAATCAACGCACACCTCTAAAGTTCAACGAAAAAATTCAATGTTGAACAAAAATACCAAATTGAAAATGACACCAGCAGGCTAATGGTAGTTAAAAGGCTAAAAGAGAAAATTAAAGCATGGGCTCAAAGAATTAGACGTTACAAACGTGGAATAGCTTTCCGTGTACAGAACAGGTTGTTTGAAACAGACGCGAAGAGATTCTATCGCAATCTGACTCAAAAAAGAATGGCAAAGCTGTTACTCCTTCAAAAGATGACGTCGAAGCATTTTGGGCTGGAATCTGGGAGGAGAGCAGATCCTACAAAAACGCATCTTGGTTTCAATCTGAAGTTGATGCTGCCGATGAACTTGTAGAAACAGTGGAAGATGTTCACCAATTCTCGGAAGAGGACCTCTTCGAAACAATTAAGAACATGGGAAACTGGAAGTCCCCCGGGATTGATACGATCCAGATTTATTGGATTAAGAAATTAACAGCAATACATTCTCATCTAGCAAAGGCTGTTAATAAAATTTTAGAAAACCCAAAGAAACTCCCGGAATGGCTCACACGCGGCATCACATATTTGCTACCCAAAGCGGGAGACAGCTCTTTGGCGAAGAACTACAGGTCAATTACTTGTCTGCCAGTACTGTACAAAGTTATCACTGCAGCCATAGCTGACAAAATGTACAGACATCTAGATAAGAATCATCTAATGCCAGCTGAACAAAAAGGATGTCGTAAAGGTTCTTATGGCTGTAAGGAAATCTTGCTACTGTATAAAGTCATTTTGAATGATGTAAAGAAACGCAAACGTAATTTGAGCATAATTTGGATTGACTACCAAAAGGCCTTTGATAGTGTACCACACGATTGGATTTTGAAGACCCTGGAGATCTATCGATTTCATCCTAGACTTATTGAATTTTGCAAGGCTAGTATGAAGTTGTGGAGTACCAGGTTACTAATACACAGCGGAAAGGAAGCAGTAGAAACCAGAAGTATACAGATTCTCTCCCAAATGCTGTCTGTCGTGAATGACTTTAGCAATGACATCTGCATGAAGTTTGGTCTTGACAAGTGTGCAAAAATCAATTTAAAAAGAGGGAAACTCACAACGTCTGAGAACACTGAAATTGATACGCACACTGTGATTCAAGATCTTGAGCCAGGTAAAACTTACAAATATCTGGGCATTGAAGAATGTGAAACCATCTCGAATGACAGAATGAAAGAGAGAATTCGTAGGGAGTATTATAGGAGAGTGAGACTGGTACTGCAGTCCGCTCTGGATTCGAGAAATAAAATATCTGCAATAGGTAGTTTGGCGGTACCTGTAGCCGAATACAGTTTTGGTCTAGTGGACTGGACTGAGCAAGAAATTCGCACCATGGATCGAAAACCAGAAAACTGCTAACAATGCATCATGTCGCCCACCCTCGAGCTGATATACATAGACTTTATGTGTCACGTAAGGAAGGAGGAAGAGGCCTCAGACAAATTGAGGCCTCCTGGCACAACGCAATAGTCGGGTTGGGGAAGTATGTAGTCAGCCATCAAGATGACCCTCTAATGAGGCAGGTCATGAAATCTGACCGAAGAATGGGAAACAGAGGCATTGTTAGTATAGCAAAAGGCATTGCAAAGAAAACTAGGCAAGACACGTCGAATAACACAGACACTGAACTTCTGATGCTGCTAAACATGAAATGTGAGACACAAAAAATGTTAAAGAACTCGTGGAAAGACAAACCACTCTACGGACTATCTAAAAAGAATGGACAAGGTGCAGATCAATAAAGATCAATCATTTATGTGGCTTAAAAGGGGAAGAATGAAGCCACAATCGGAAGCACTTGTAATAGCTGCCCAAGATCAGGCCTTGAGAACAAGCAATTTAGAAAATAATTATTTTAGAAAAATAAAAATATTTGAAAAATGTTTTTTCCCGAGTTATAGAAAATCAATTTCAACTATAAATGAACTACAAGCAAAAGGAGTGCTAAACAAAACGTGCGCACAGTGAAGCTACATTTACGTCCAGAAGCAAAACAAGGGGCCATCTCAGCATTTGCTCAATGGATCAGGGAAACTGGACAAAAACCTGATCGAGATGGGAGTCATTGACCCGGAAGCTTTAAGTACATTACTTGTTACAGGCGTATTAAATATTTTTTTTTTTAAATGTATACAATGCAAACGCAAACTAATTCATTATATATCTTTGTTTTGTTACATTAAAAATTATTTTTCTTTTTCACCATCAGTATAGTCTCTAATTGTATAGAAACAGTTTTGCAGCAGAAAAGATTTTACTTTAAACTTAAATTTGTGTACCGACTTTAACTGTTTTATCATCTGGCAATGCGTTGTAAAGTAACGCACACGTATTGTATGTTGATTTCTTGTACTGAGCTGTTGATACTGACACTTGATGCACGTGATTTCTACGGCGTGTGTTGTAATTATAAATATCAATATTGCATGAAAATATGTTCCCTCCGTTAAGTAGGTCATTTTTGACAAATATTACAGATTCCTAAATAAATAGACAAGGCAATGGTAAGATTCCCAGCTCAATGAAAAGAGGCTTGCAGGAATCACGTGGAAGGCATTTTTTCATTATTCGAATAATTTTCTTTTGCAATCTGAAGGTCTGAATACTACAGGATGAGCTTCCCCAGAATATTATGCCATATCTCAGGCGGGAATGCACATTTGCAAAATAAACGCAACGAGCTGCATGAAGACTGACAGAATTTGAAAGAATTCTGAATGCATAGCATAATGAACTTAATTTAGTGTTTAATTCTGTTATATGTACATTCCATTTGAGGTTTGATTGAATTGAAAGACCTAAAAATTTTGTTGCCTCAACATCAGCTAATTGCATATTGTTCATTTTCAATGGAACATGCGATTTCCGATTTGAGATGCAAAAATGCATTGAAACAGTTTTTCTTTCGTTTACAATTTGTTATTATTAAACCAATTTGAAACTTCTGAAATTGTACCATTTACTGCTTCTTTTTTGCAAAGAACATTCGTGTCATCAGCAAACAGAACCGTTCTTCCATTTTTAATAGACGAGGGCATATCGTTTACGTATAACAGAAAGAGAGTAGGACCTAAGATCGAACCTTGCGGGACCCCATGCTCAATTGGCAAAGAATTGGAAATATAAGTATGTAATGTCCTTTCCTGCCAATATGGTATTTCTACTCTTTGAGTCCGATGTTTAATATACGAATTTATCCAATCTAAGGCAATACCACGAATTCCATACGAAGGTAATTTTGAGAGCAAGATCTTATGGTCAATAACGTCAAAAGCTTTCGAGAGATCTAAGAATATTCCAATGGGTACTTCATTTTGGTCTATTGATGAAGCAACATCTTTGAGAAAAGAAAAATGGCAGTTTCCGTAGATTTTGATTTTCTAAAACCGTGTTGTGAGTCTGAAAACGCTTTGTTTTTTCTGAGAAAAGTTTCCATTCGTAAGTAGAAAAGCCATTCTAATATTTTTGAGAAAACTGACAAAAGAGAAATTGGCCGGTAATTTTGAATATCATTTTTGTTCCCTTTTTTAAAAAGTGGCTTAATTTTTGCTGTTTTGAAAATATCTGGAAATATTCCTGTACATAAAGAAGCATTGAAAATGTGAGTTAACGGATGTATAAAGGCAGGTGCACAAGTTTTTAATAAACAATCCGGAAATTCATCTAAACCAGATGAATATTTATCTTTTAGTTTACTGACTATTCTGAGGATTTCGTTGGGAGATGTTTCGGAAATAAACATCGGATCTGAAATTTTTTGGGAAGTGTAAAATGTTGAATTTTGTGATTTTAGTCCGTTCGTGAGATCAGACGCAATTATAGAAAACTGTTTGTTGAAGAGATTGGCAACTTTTTCCGGATTACTCGTTTCTCTTTCATTATCCTTTAAAATAACATTCTCTACAAGGTATCTACATGATGTGGTTGTATTTTTTACGATATCCCACATTGCTTTAGTTTTGTTACTAGCGCTCAAAATGTCCTGACTATTTTTCATTATTTTTGCCTGAACTATTACTTTTCTTAAAATTCTTTTATATTCTCGGAAGTATATATGGAAACCGGGTGATACGTTATGATGTTTAGAAATAAAAGTAAAGCGTACGTTTGTTTTTACACGATGTTCTAATTCCTTGTGTGATCCACGTATTACTTTTGCTTGAAATGTTTAATTTTCTCTTTTTAAGAGGAAAGCACGCGTTAAAATGAATTGAAAGCTTGGAGAAAAATAAATTATATTTTTCATTTGTGTCAACAGCGTTATAAACTTCGTCCCATGATTCCTTCATCAAGTAGTCCGTAAATAATTTTATATTAACTTTAGTGAATGCTCTGCACATGCGTGTATTATTTATCATGTCAGTGTTTATGTTCCTAGTAATTGTAAGAATTTGTGCATCGTGGTCACTGTATCCTAGATTATTCGTTATTATTTCATATGTAGTTGTGGTTTTGTTAATTATAATTTGATCTAATGCTTTTTGTGATTTAAGCGTATTCCGTGTAGGTACATTCACTGTAATGTCTAAATTAAAAGAATGAAGTAAATTGAGAAACTTCTCTTTTTCGTGGGATTCGCTCAGAAAATCAATATTGAAATCTCCACATACAACAATGGATTTAAAAGAGAGTTTACTAATTTTGTTCAGAATTATCTCTAGATTTTCCAAGAAAGTGAAATAATCTGATGCTCGCTTTGTTGGAGGTCTGTAAATGCAAAGTAAGATAATTTTGAGCGTAGTAAGATGTACTACTGTTGTTTCAAAAACTTTTTCAACTGCATATAAATTGAATTCTGACAAGAAGGTAGAATCAATATAATTTGTTATGTAAATACACGAACCTCCGTAAGCAGGGCCCTTATTTGATTCCCTCGCCCTAAAATACGATCCTGCAAGGTAAAAGCTAGGAATTTGGAGTGTATTTATATCATTTTGAGACAACCAATGTTCTGTAAAGCAAAAAACATCTCTTTGTCTTAGATCAAATTGTAATGCTGCCTCGATAAATTCAATTTTATTTGAAAGAGATTGCACATTATGATGCATTATTCGAATCTTTTGCATGTACCTACACGGATGTTTTTCTGCTGCATCTGACTGTAGTTGCTATTTATTTATTTCATTTTTACCTCGAGTGCGTGGTCGAAGGAAGTATCGTGTCCCAGCAGTGACAAGAGGTGAGGAAGGAGGGGTGACAGATGTAGAGGAATGAATAGTGGGAGAGGTAATACACGGATTAGGTTCAGGGGATAAGGTAATTGGGTCCAAAGGGGTCCCAGGGGATGGAAGAGAACTAGGAGATGTGGGTGGGGATGGGTCTTGGGCAGGACACTGCCAAGTTTGCGAAATGATGTGTTCTGCAAGCTCACTACCGAGTGCATGTTTTCCGACAAGGTTCAGGTGAAGACCATGTCGGGTGAAGTGTTTTTCTGAGAGAAAGTTTAGCTCAAACAATTTAACATGTGTGCCTCTCAGATGCAGTTTCAATTGGTTGTTTGCGTGACTAATTTCTTTGCATAGTGCGGGCTTGTTGTACTAGAAGGGCAGAGTCGAGACTACAATGTTCGTGTTTTGGGCGGCACGTTGTAATTTGTCAATATGTTCTTCAGGCGTAAAGTGACCACTCAAATTAATGCCATTCTGCCCTCCTATGATGATTACCGTATCCCGTTTGGTGATGGTTTTTGTGTGCGTGTCCAACTCACTGGTCACGTCGGCAAACCTCCCGTTAGGTTTAAACACACACATGGAAGAGAAATTGGTTGGGAGTTTCTCACTGGGCAGGGAGGAGATTTGTCGCCCATGGCTCTCTGCTAAAATGAGTACCTTTTTGATGGGCTCAGTGGGAATGTCCTTGTTTTTCTTGTGAGCCAGTTTGCGCAACTCTACATGTCTTTGTTACTTTGCGCTTGCTAGCCAGTTTGCGTTGGTTTGTGAATGGACGTGTCGATGATGGGTAGGGGTGGTGAGGATTGGGAAGGCAAGGAAACTCATTGTAGTAGTCTAATACAGAAAATCTGTTTTGAGTCGTGATTGGTGGTGGTGATTATGTTTTTGCTTCCGCGAATGGACGGTTGGAGGTTTTCGCGGTATTGCGTATTGTTGTCCAACCGTCTGTGTTTTGAACGACCTCGTCGAGCCTTCGGATATGTTCATCTAAATTACTGTTGATGTGTGTGAAGGCTTTCAGAAGATCAGCTTTGAGAGCGTAGAGAGTAGAGAGTGTATAACGATTAGTAGCCATGTCACGAATGCGTGTCAAGTGCGTGGTAAATATGAAAATAAGTAAATAGATAATTCAGAATACTACAAAAAAACTACTCCCTAAATTATCTTTTAAATTTAATTGTATTAACTTACTTAAATTACGTGACGTATTTATTTAAAAATAACGGTGATCTGATTCTAATTAGTATTAAATGTAATTAATTAAATTCAAAAAGCGTTTCTTGGGGTTGAAGGTTTCACTGACATACAGTTAAAAGCTGACATTCTTCTTTTTGCGGATGATTTGATTTTCCTGGCAACCGATGAGATGGATCTTCAACACAAGATAGATACGCTATCCAAATATTGAAAAAATCCCTCGAAGTTAATCTCAAACAAAAATAATGATTGATTAATTAAGGTTTATAGGGCGCTTCAACTGCTAAGGTCAACTGCTAAGGCCCATGTCGAAGTATTTTAAAAAGGAAATAGGTTCAGTACAGATGGAACCTACCCCCTGATTAAAAGCATATACATAAAAAGAGACTCGAATTTCGCATCGAGTATTCAAGTAGTATGACAAAAAGAATGTAAAACAAACCGTAAAATTCATCGCAAAACTAAAAATTGGCTGTAAAGGGGCCAAAAAACAACATAAAACATTATTATTATCTCTCAAATAAGATTATATATTCCGCTTTCTCTCAAAAAACAAAAAAAGTTTTGAGAGCGCGGAATCGTCATCCCCGAGCACTTCCCTTAGCGAGTTGTCCAGGCCATGTCTTCGTCGGTTGCCAACATATTTCCTACAGTTCAGGAGGATGTGTTCCACAGAAAGAACCGTCCCGCTTGAGTCACATACGGGAGGAGTTTCTCCTCGAAGGAAGAAATCGTGAGAAAAGTGGCAGTGTCCGATATGAAGACGGGTTAAAATGACTTCCTCACGTTTAGAAGAGCGAGATGAGGAACGCCAGGGAATTACAGAATTCTTTATCCCACTTAGTTTAAAGGTGGTATTGTGCCACTCTGTTTGCCACGCTCTAAACAAGGATCGTTTAAAGTAAGCCTTAACATCAGACAATGGTACAGCAGGAACGTCGATACGTGTATTACGAGTAGCTGATTTCGCTGCCTGATCGGCCAGCTCATTCCCTGTGATTCCCACATGGCCTGGAACCCAACTAAGAACCAGGCCATAGTTGCGGGACATGAGACTATGAATCAAGTTTTGAACTGATATTGTCAGGTAGTCTGACGAAGGACGGGAGACAGCCTGAAGAGAGCTGAGAGAATCAGAACAGAGAACTACTCGCTGCAACGTCGTTGACTCGATGTACTTTAGGGCTTTGAGAATTGCATACATTTCAGCAGTGAATGTACTGCACTGAGAATGAAGCCGATATGATTTGGTGGCCCAGATGCAATGAAAACTACATGCCACTGCGTCAATGTGCGATGACCCGTCTGTGTACAGGAATAGTTGATTCCGGATAGGCTTCCCTCATACCCTGGAACTGCTTCTGGTAAACCAGAGGACTAGTAATTTGTTTGGAAAGATTGGAGAGTCAGGTAAATATTGGGGAGGAGGAGTTTCCAAGGAGGAATCGGGTCATTTGGGGGTTTCACAAGAGTGGGAAGATCGACATTAAGTCCCCGCAAAAGATTTCGCAATCGAATGCCTGGGAGCTGGGGTAGCGATATTCGAAGAATATAAGATTCATATTTTGGGCGAGTGATTATTCGGCGACAAGGATGATTAAAGAGTCCTGACACTTTAGCTCCATAAGACGCTAATAGAATATCTCGCTTTTTTTAAGGATGGCTCCCCAGCGTCAGCTAGAATGCACTCGATTCGGCTGGTGCGATACGCACCTGTTGAGAGTCGAATATTAGCGTGGTGTATGCTGTTGATGGGTCGAAGGGTGGAAGGAGCTGCAGAACCATACACTTCACTACTGTAATCCAATGCTGAGCGAATGAGTGCTCTATATAACCGCAATAGGGTAGTGTGGTCGGCTCCTCATGAAGTGCCACTAAGCATTCGAAGAAGATGGAGGGGGGAGGCGCATCTGGTTTGCAGTGTGCAGATATGAGGACGCCATGTAAGGGACTTGTCAAACGTGAGCCCCAAAAAGCTGGCAGAGTCAGCGAATGGAAGCTGATTTCCTCCCAAGTACAGGATTGGATCGCTATGCAAGTGGTATATTCTGCAGAAGTGCACTCCAGTAGATTTAGTAGGTGAGAACTTAAAACCTGTCGACATGCTCCATTCATGCAGCTTGTTGAGCACCAGTTGGAGTTGCCTCTGGATCACACTTATGCTGCTGGATGAACAAAAAATGTCAAAATCATCTATAAACAGCGATGCCTTCACAGATTCCCTCACGACCGACGCTATACTATTTATGGCTATGGCAGAGTGACACTTAGCACCGAGCCTTGAGGGATGCCGTTTTCAAGGGGGTGATTGCTAGACAGTTTGTCACCGATGCGAACTCTGAAAGATCTGTTCGATAAGAAATTTTGGAGAAATAAGGAGAGCTTCCCCCTGAATCCCCACGAGTGCAAGGTTTGCAGAATGCCATACCTCCAAGTGGTGTCGAAGTGCGCAGCGATTTCTTCTACAATCATATCTGGAGATGTGATCATTTCTCCCTTTTTCAAGATACCTGGTCACGTATTTGATGAAGAGTGCCCTTTTACCTGACGAATTTTGCTCCGTACCGGGCGTGGTGGCGTGTGACAATTGAGAGACGAGACGTACACTCTCCACGATGCATTTTTGCTCTGTAAAATAGTTCTCCTAACCTTCGCCCTGCATATTTTATACTCGATGAGGTTATCCACAGTTGGATAATGTCTGAGACGTGCCAGTGCCTTTTTTCGAGCACTGACCGCTCTAGAGCAGTTCACATTCCACCATGGTGTTCGCGGTTTACCACTTGTCTTCGGAATTGCGATGGAAGCAGCAGCGAGTGCAGCGCTGTTAAAATGTCTAGTCATTTCTTCCACATTTCCGAAGGGACCATCTGACAAGTTAACATTATTTTGGAATGTCGACCAGTCAACCCGTCGCACGATCCATTGAGGGGGCCGTGCAAAACTACGGCGAAGATGATCAATGGGGACAATAGTGGGGTAATGGCCGCTTCCGTAAAGATCTTCTAATACGATGGTATGGTCCACCGCATAGCAGTAGCAAGTGAAGAGCTGCAAAGGGCTACATCAATAGCCGTGCTCGAATTCGTAGCTACGGCAAAATGCGTTGGTTCCCCAGTGTTGAGAATCGCCAAATTCACGGTGTCGATGACAGATTCCAAAACAGCACCTCTTTGACAAGTACGAGAGGAACCCCAAAGAGGCGTTTACATAACCCTCAACCAAGAAAGGTGTGGGCAATTGGTTTATTAGACTTAGGTCATCAACCGACACCGTTTGTCTCGGGGAATATAGATGTTACATACAGTGAGTGAGAGGGACGGGAGATACACCTGCACACAAACTGTTTGAAGGTCGGTTTGAAAGGGGATTTCTGCAGAATGCAGCGAATCCTGGACCAAAGTAGTATCTCCGCCGTGAGCGCGGAGGCCGTCATCGACATCAACCCTATAAGGAGTGAAACCGCGAAAGTGTATGGGCCGTGGTGGAGAAGGATGCGTTTCTTGTAAACAAAAAATTGGGGGTAAACAAAAAATTCTTGTAAACAAAAAACGGGACAACAAGAGTTTTAATTCGTCCCGTCGGAGAGTAAATCCGTTCAGGTTCCAGGATAGGAGAGCCGTTGTTTAAGAGGTTAATAGGATTTTTTCTTTTCTTTTTTCCGCCTCTGCCACCCGAAGGGGCGAGTGTCCACCCCGGCTGAAGTTTCCTCCGTGGCAGACTCATCCTGACCACTGCTCGATAGGCTGAGACATCGCTCAGAGCGAGACTCAGGAGTCGGAGTAGGTGGTCGGGTTGGAGGATTTATCAATATTTTTTCTTCTCCAGGCCAGAAGGCCGTGTGTCATCAGCCTTCTTGCGCGGCTGAGAAGAGCATTCTTGTTCTGTCTTCGTCTGTGTTGCCTTCTTGGGTTGTGTTTTGTATTTTGTGGTAATTATTATTTTCCCACCTTGCAGAGGCGATGTTTCCTCACGGAAGTCCACTGGGGATACCTGGCAACAGAAGTTAGCTACTGAGGGAGTAGCAGGGGAAGACTGAATACTCGTCGCTTTCACCGTGTTCGCCAGAGTGCTAGAGAAAGAACGCCTCAGATCCACGGGGTTCTTCACCAGATATCGGCGTTTCGCTTCCGGAAAAGATACGTTCTCTGTCACTGTAATCTATTGAATCTCCCTCTCTCAGATATGTGGGGCACTGGTTAGATAGATAGATAGATATTGTTTATTTAGCCTTCTCGGCTATTTTTACATAAAATACATATTTACATACATTGCTTACATCTATAAGTATACTCTATTAACTATTTACAAAATGAATTTTCTACTTTTATGTGTTTTATAATTTTTCTTTTAAATTCTTTAATTTGTTCACAGTTTTTTATTTCTAATGGTAGTTTATTATATAATTCAATTCCTTTGTCAAATAGTCTATTTTTTGCCTGTTCAGTTTTACTAAAATTAATTACTAAATGTTGTGCTTGTCTTGTTTCCCTTGCTGTTTTATCTTTCACTCTTGGATTTTGTTTACCAAATCTCCTGTTATTTGGTTTTTAATTAATTTAAAAATAAAAATTAGTGTCTTATACTGAATTCTCTCTTTTATTGACAAATTTCAGAGTGTCTAGCATGTCTACCACTGGAGTGTATCTATTGCATTGAATTATTACCCTCATTGCTCTATTTTGTTGTATCTGAAGTTTTTTAATTTCACTTTTTTGGGCTTTTAGAGTTGGCCACATGGTCTCCTTCACAGTTTACACAGCGCACTGGTGATGAACAAGGGTTCGGATCATGCGCGGATTTACCGCACTTTACGTAAGCAGGGCTTACGGCCATGCACCTTTGTTGGGTATGACCGAACCTCTGACACTTGAAGCAGCGCAGGGGGTTCGGGACATACTGCCGCACGTGAAGGTTATAATACCCACAGCTAATTTTCTCTGGGAGAGAAGAGAGATTAGTCAGGATCAAGGTGGGAGTGGGGATCTCTTTCCCAGTCATCTTCCTCCTGATCCTATGCAACTCCGTTACACCGTAGCTCTTAAAAAAGGAAAGACGTTCATACTCGTTTTCAGACGCAAAGTTTTCATGGTTGACCACTCCCTTACATAGGTTAAGGGTAGGGTGAGTGGTCTCTTTCACTTGGAGGCCGGCAATCTGCTTAGTTTTTAGAATCTTGTCTATTTGCTCGTCGGTGCGCGCTTCAAAGAGAATGGTACCATTTCTCTGTCGCACAACCGCTTGAAGCTTTCCAAAACTCTCCTCAAATGCTCGCGCAAGGCGGGCCGCACTAACACATTTAAAAGTTTTCTCAGTTTCAGAGCAAGATATCAAGAGAAACCGAGGCTTTCTTGGTCTATCTTCTTCCGGGAGGAAGAAGCTATTTAGATCAACTGTTCTGTCACATCGCCTCTTCCTTGCGAAAGACGGCAGGGGTGATTGTTGAGTATCCATGAGATGGACATAAATTCATCTCCGTGCTCCCCACCCACCATGGAGTTCAACAAGGGGACACCCCACTGGGGTGCCAGGGCTGGCACGGAGATATAGTAGGGGAATGTCACAGCGCTGCACCGCCGTGGATCCCCCCGCTCACCCTAGATTTCAGTGCAAGACCTAGTCCGAGCTGATTGATCGGGAGTGTGTTAGCTCCCGACCGTCCATCTAGAAGAGTCCGAGGCCAAAGCGAGTGTATTGACACCTACAAGGAATGTTGTCCAAAATACGTTATTGTACCCCTTAATCCAAGCCAAAAAAGTAGCACCTAAGTCAAAAGTAGTCCAAGCCAAGTGGTCTTAAGTAGTCCAAGCCAAAAAGTAAGACTAGTTGGGAAACAAACAGGTCCAACTGCCAGGACACACATTCCCTCCGACACGGGTCGCCATGCACGGCAAACACATGGGTGGGCGTTCAGCATACCGAGAAGGCCAGCGAGGAAGAAAAAGAAGTGAAAAGAATATACGTGACATGAAATGAGAAGCAAGAGGATGAAAAAATGGAGAAAGGAACACTTGAGAGCCTTCTCTGCATCCCCCCGTCAGGACGTGGACCAACCCATCTCGACGGGCAAAAATAATGAAATTCAAAAAGTGAGGCAGAATGAGGCCAGAGGCCGGTAAAATACAGAAGAGAAATTATAGAAATGGTCAAGCAGTACACGTATTTAGGTATCCAATTCACGTCAGTGTTATTCAATTACGTTGCTGCCAGTGCCTTGACTAAAGAAAGCACGGCATTGGGTTCTGTCTCGAAAATATTAATATTAGGGGAAAATGATAGCTGGCAGGCTAATAGGAAACTTTTCGATTCCATTCTAGCATCTACTGTGCTATACGCTGTAGATATCTGGGAGTCTAAGATACCTAATCAGCTGGATAAGATACAAATGAACTTCTACCCACGTCTTTTTGGACTACCGAGAAGAACTCCTGGGTACATGATTAGAAATGAAAATGGCTCAACTATAATAGAATCGCAAGTAATTAAAAGACCATTGACTTACATGACAAAATTGCTATCTATGGAGCCTTGTCTATACCCACGTATTATCCTCAACAAACTTTTAGAATCAATCCTTCAATCAAGAATCAATCAAAATTCTAGTAAATACAACTGGGAGTCCGTTCTGGACAGTTTGATGAATGATTTGGGCTTTCATAACTTAATTACGTAGCAACAAAATCCTAATGTAATCAGAAATAGTATTCCCTCGATTGTTGCAAGAATTGTAGGTAAAATCTTTTTTTGGCGATACGCGTAGAATCTTGAATTTATCGTACAGTATATCGAGAAATTAGGGATTTGCAACCTACAGAAACTGAGAAATACCTAACTTTTTTTCTTCCCACTTCCATTTCTAGAGTAGTCGCTCAAATCAGGATGTTCAGTGACAAAGAAATCAACATCAATAGTAGAAATATGCGGCACAAAATATACTCACATTAAATCTGCTTACAATGTAGTATGAATACTAATGAAAACCTGAAAACATATTTTATGTGAGAGCCCAATATATAAAGGGCTTAGAGGACCATACCAAAATGATGTATTATCCTTTCCAAAATTCTCCTTTTCATTAAACAAAACTCTGAAAGATGTAAAACTATACAATGTTATTTCATCAATTCTGAAATTACGAGCATTTATTATCAATGAATAGTTCAAGCTAAATTCAACAGGTTGTCTCACTTGATGAAGGTTGTTCTGTACATATTTGTATATTATATTGTCTTAATTATTTGTATTTATGTTATTGTATTATTTTGTTATTGTGTTGCTATATTATATACATTTCTTGTGTTATTTATATTGTACCTTGTACTGACTACTTTATGGTATTAGAGATTATTTGTAATGAAACTGTTACGATTGAGCTGTGAATTGTTTACACAGTTTGTGATAGGTTTACCCTGCAAACAAATTACTAATAAATTGAATTGAATTGTAGCGACTTACAAAGCACAGCAATTGCTTTAGTTAACGATTTTTTCAAATTCACCGGAAATATTTAAATTTTTGAAAGAATTGTCACTATATATATATATATATATATATATATATATATATATATACATACACACACTAGCGTACCCGTGCAAGAACTCTCGCATGTTAAAGCCCAGCCTATCCCTATACATTTGTCTATCCTTTCCATCAAGAAGGGGAGAGGAACTTGTAATGTACTTACAGAATATCAAACAAAAATAACAATGCAATTGATGTTGGTAAGAAATTTTCAACAACTTTTATTCAGCATTGTAGAGATATGTTCTTGGAACAATTCATACTTCTTGAAAAACAACATTTGAAGAAATTATTCAATCTTCCTTGAGAATTAGCTTTCCGCTTTCCTTGATAGTCACAAACATAATAGAAAAGGTTTTTACTCTTGAGAAAGCCAAGTAGTGCGAAAATACCGGATCGGGCAAGTACAAACCTACTCTTTGCAATATTACTTAACATCCCTTGATTTGTTATGAGGAACAGAGGGGGGTTTTGGAGAGTCAGGGCGCCAGAATTGCTGGGGTGCGAAAATTGAAAAACTATTTGTATATTAAAAGTATTGGGTTATTTTCTGCGTTCTTACGTACCTCAAGAAAAGCAATTCCGAGCCAAAAAATAATCAAACTAATATTTTCTCCTTTGAGTACTAAATACCATTTGTTACCATTAGAAACAATTTAGTAGGCTTAGACTTCACTTCGGTGCATCGGAATGTTGCTCAAAACGATGTTTGCATATTGAATATCTTAACAAACCGACATTCTTGAGTTTAATATCAAACGGTGTATTATTTACAATATGAGTTTGCAGCTGGGCGTTGATGTACATACTTCCAGATACCGCCAACATTTAAATCGTGCGTTTGGACTGCGATCGTTGGCAGTTGTCGAGTGACTTGCGCTATTCTTTCTATAATTTTAAATTTAGTTGTTTTTTTTAATTTCGCTAGCAGCGTTTTGATTTTTGTTTTTCATTTATTTCAAGCTATTTTACTTTAGCTAATTTAAAAAGTTTGTTCTTTGTGTTGTGCCATAGCACAAGTTTTCCCCTACTACCTCCTCGTACCCGTGCGAGAACTCTCGCATGTTAGACCCCACACTCATCCCTATCCTTCTATTTCCATTCTAAGAGGGAAAGTAGTTAACGAAACGTGTTTATTTGTTTAAAAATCTATAAAGGTAACTTGCAATGTACTAACACAATAAAAAATAAAAATAAAAAGCAATGCAATTGATGTTTAAAAGAAATTTTCAATAAATATTTATTCAATATCATGGAGAATTTTCTTGGAACAATTCCCAACACTTCCTTAAAGACAACATTTGAAGTAATTATTCAATATTCTTTGTCAGTTAGCTTTTAGCTTTTCGTGATAGTCACAAAAATATTAGCTTTTTACTTTTGAGAAAGCTACGTGTCTGAACCCGCTGACTTGAAAATTTCATCGAATGATAACGAAAATATTGGTACAGGTAAAACACAAACACAGTCTTCTCTCTTCATTGTAGGTATCACGCAACTATAATAGTACTTCTAGTTGTTGCTGGAGAGCAAATCTTGAATTAATGATTATGCAAATAAACCTCGTCAGACTGCACAAACCACGGTGAATACAGAAAGCGTAAATGTAAGATTGAGGAATCTAAGCCTTCTAAGCGTGTCGTCACAAAAATGGCTACCAGTATCAAGGGCTGAAATATTGAGTTGGCATTGGTGGTACCGAAGCACCGAAAGGAAAATTTAATTGAAAGTTCAGGAATGTCTCATCTTGTAGATAATGGTGTAAAAACATTTCTTTGAGGCCTTTAGCCTAAAAATTTTATAGCGTTTTCCATTCGTTGCACTGAAACCCACCCTAGTGCAGGGCAAATACGTCATCGCTCCGCAACAGTGCTGCCCCACACGCGTGAAGGGCAGTCGTGGGGCAGCCACGAATGAATCATATTTCGGAACTGAGTCGGTGCGTGTACGCTACGCAATGAGATTATAGACAGCTGTTCTTCGTCTGCCACACTGACAGAACTCGAAAAATAAGAATTTTGATTTGTGATCGTTGTTATAATTTTTATGATAATTATTATTTTAACACATCTTGTACGAAGTCTTTGGTAATTGTTTACTCCTTAATTCATAAAGTATTAACGTGTGATTCTTTATTTAAAAACTACCGAAAACTTCAAAAGCGAATCTGTCGAAAGTTCATTTCTCGAGATTTGTCAGTGATTGATTTCGAACATAGTACACTACATTTCGAACCGAAAGGCTTCTGCAGAATTATTTGGTTATTGAAAACTATAAAAATATTAATATAAGCATTTCCGCTTGCGCATGCAAAGAACTGTTCTTAGCACATTGTATATTTGGATGATTTTGTAAGGGGATAGGTTTGATTACTAAGTAGCACTGAATTTGTTAACATGCAGTAATTTACGGTTGAATTTTACGAAAACACAAACTGATTTTCCGAACTTCGAGGAACTCACAAAGTTATTTTAAAGCATTTCTTGTAAAACATGGTATACTCCATCATTTGTAGTGTCCCTATGTGACAGGAGATCCTCAATTGCCTTTACAATTAAACCACGAATCCAAATCAACATTCATAACTTCCGTACCTAACCTCAAAATGGCCCAGTGCAATGGACTGCACCGTCGAGCTCGTCAGTGCAGGTTAGGGCGCCCCGAGTGCACCCTGGTTCCGTGTCATTGTGCGAATGGAACATGGGCTTTTCTGCACTGGTGCGCCCTAGCGGCTGAATGGAACACGAAAGCTGCCCCGAGTGTGCACTGGGTGCGCACCAGTGCGGCGAATGGAAAACGCTATTAGTTTTATGGCCCTAGAACGCGTTGCTTTGGAGATTAAAAAACATTGGCAAGTGTTGCGGATTGCATTTGACATGAATATTTAGATGCGCTTTTTAAAACAAATCCTTCATAATGTTAAGTCAAAGTGCTATTCGTCACGTCTCCGTGTATACAGGTGTCCGGGAGGAAACGTCGAGGCTTCCAAAATAAGCTCTAAGATAATTCTAAGCATATTTTGTCTAATAAACTACGTGGATATTCCGAATGGTTGAGCCGCAATAAGCACTCAAACGTTGGTTTGAATATTTATTTCTAGGCAAAATTTGCATTATAGAAGCTAGAAACCCTCCAGAATTAAGTAAATTGTTTATTATTTACAAAATAATTGAATATATTTGCTCAGACAGAAAGATTAAGCGAGAAATAAAAAAAGTCGATTTGTGTAAATTGGGTCCTTTTTTATTTCTCCCTTAATTTTTCTTTCTGAACAAATTATTCATTTCTTTTGTAAATAATAAACACTTATATGGTAAAACGCACAGTAAATTAATACATAAGTACATTAAAGTAATTGTCATGTACGTAAATTAAATTTAATGTACGCGCTTACATTACATTTAATTGTACACGTACATTATATTTAATGTACACGCTCTTAAAGTTAGTGTACGTGTACATTACATTTAATTTACGTACATGATACTTTAATGTACTTTACATTAAAAGTAATGCAGAAATTTTTGACAATGTAGATTTACTCGTCGATAAGCGACACAACAATACACAGAAAAATTTCTCTATCAGGGAATAGAACGAGATGATATTCTGGAGAGATGTTTCATCCGGAATCTAGATTGATCTATTTTGGTAAAAAAAATTGTTTATCAAATAATCATCTTCCCTCATGTGATGCGCTAGAAAGTTAGACCGGCACATTACCATTACACTGCAGTCAGTACTACTAACGGGACAGTCTGGAAACCTCACTACTATTTTCCCACTCAAGAGTAGGTGCTTCACTATTCCTCATTACTTGATACAGTTCCCTCATGAAACGTCTTTACATTATATAAAAAAGTTCAAGCGTACTGTATAACTCTTAAATTTAATCAACTTAACTAACAAAATATCCCTAAATAATGACGCAGGAGCATTTTGCTTCTTTATATTTTTTTCACGTTCCTAATGTAACGGAGTCTTATTGTAAGTTTCATAAGGAAAAATCAAAGTGATGTTGTAATGTGTTAACATTTATTTTTAAACAATTACATTTTATAATTAAATTAAATTCTTCTAGGTTTATGGGCATATACATCTATGACATTAATAAACTAGTGGTGCTTCCAACGCACATACTTTCTCGCTCTGCTTCTATACGGTCCTTATTGCTATTCCACTACTCCATAAACAAGCAAAAGTGTACTATACCAGCAAACCATTTCGGTACCGAGACCCGACAAACGAAACTCAAATCAACGAACCGGCACTTATACCACTACATAACACCAACACCGCCTCTGTCGAACAGGTAAATGCATGACAAAGAAACATTTGAAACGATGGTTACGCTTTACAAATATAAGAAGAGAAATCAAAAATTGTTAAAACTTAAAAATTTGAACAAATATATACAGACATTTCCACGACATTTATCGCAATTACTTATATTTTAGTCAAAACTTAATTCTATCAATTTTATCATTAGGAGCCGGTAATTTTCAACATGCGAAAAACATGTCTTTCAAACATGACCAAGAAAGGAAGCGATAAACCGCATTACGAAGTATTTGTAAGCCTAGAAATTAATAATAATTTCTAAACCGTTAGGGATTGTAAGTTTATCGCATGCCTTCTGGTTATATTGTAAATCAATTTAGCGTTACAATGCTCATAATTTTACTTAAATTGGTTCATACAGATATATACTAGACAACTGTTCATTTGACATGTCATACGCTTCAGAAATCGAATAACAGAGTTGAAAAATTGTTTAAAAAACGCAGTTAGGGAAAACACAGACAAGTCCTGTCTATTTATCTATATTGAATCTATTCGTGAGAGAAGTACTTCAAATGATTTTCAATAAAGTATCTACACTCTTCAATGTTTTTTTCCGGCAACATCACATTCATCAAATTAAAATTCCCCTCGGGGGATCGAACTCGGTACCTTCCTTATTGAAGATCTCAACCCGAAGGTGCATTAACCAACCGTGCTACGAAACTGGCTTGCGGAACAACTGCTTATATTTCAGTCAAAACGTACTTGTATCAGTTCTATCATTAGGAAGCCGGTAATTGTCAACATGCGAAAAACATGTCTTTCAAAAAACATGACCAAGAAAGGCAGCGGTGAACTGTTTACTCCACATAATTTTTTCGGATGATCGGCATTTGAAAAATAACTACTGCGAGAAAGTATGTGCCATTCTACAGCATCACTAGTTTATTTATATATTTACCTTCCCTTCTTACACACGTGCAGAAAATTTAAAGAAAAAATTTGGAGCGGTTTTTGAGAAAAATTTTTTTGTAAATTTGAATCGCAATTTACGCAAAAACTATTAGTTTTTCCAAAAAATGGTACAAGACCTTACTTGAAGTGCTAATTTTGTACAACCGACTATGTCTGAGGCGAAAATCTCTATCTTCAATTTTGCCGTTTTTAAACAGTGTTTTGCAATTTTCGAAAAATAGGGCCTATCAACGAATATGATGCCTACGTCATTCCCTTCAACGTTCTTCGCACTATTCAACAACAAAATATAATCAAAAAATTTGGAGCCATTATTTTTAATTTATAAAATCTCAAAATGGGCTTCATGTAAAGTATCCTCAAATACTAAGATATCGGTTTCAAATTCAAGAGGCCTTGAAACGAGTCAAAACCATCGGGGAATATCAATTTTGAAGAAAATCGACCGAACGGTTTAGGCGCTAGCGTTGACCACAGACGGACAGACGGACGGAATGCCGCCAATCGATTTTGAAGTATGAAGAAGCAACAAACCATGGATTTTGACTACACCACGAGATAGAGGATTTTTTTCTAAATTTAGCAACAGGTTTTATCCACTTTTCTGTCACCAGACCCCTGCTATAAGAGATTTTTTGGCGAAAATTCCCCGTTTTCCGCCGCACGATTACATAACTTTCTCTTCTTACGAAGTATTCGTAAGGCGAGAAAGTAAAAACGCATGGCTTTGTCATCATCATGTCTAAAAACTGACTCTCGATATCAGTAAGGACAAACTAGAAAGCCTTTCATCATTTTGTGAATTTCGAATATAGTTTTTTCTCTCCGGAGAGCAGAAAATGACCTCTCCGCCGACGCACTTGTAGCAGGTATAATGAGAATCAAAAAGGTCAGTGTATAGGTTTGGGGAGAGACATCTGCTAGTTCATGCTCCTTGATATATTCATTTAATTTACTGTCACTCTTGTGGAACTCAATATCAAAATATGTGGCAGCGAACTCATTTTTCAGTCGCGCAGAGTCAAAATGTTTTCAATAAACGTCAGACAACTGAAAGCTTCAATGGGGAATGTTGACAACAGTTTTGATTTTTCCTAAAAAAAAAAGGCTTGAAAATGCGTTTTGTTTTAAATGTTCAATTGCCTCCTTGATGAGTATGCAATTTGAAATTTTCAATCGACTTTTCTTGAGAACGTAGGAAATATCTTAAAACAGCGTTCGTTGTGAATACAAGATATAATCTAACACGAAGATATGATTTCGACTTATTTTTCGCGAATTTCTTGTCACTTCTCAAACATTTCCCATTAATTCTTGCCAGTATTGTGGAGTTGATAAGGAATAATTGCAACGGTCTCACAGACGAGAATCTGTTTATCAGAGTAGGAAAAATGCAACCTTCCTTTTTAGGAGTCCTTTTACCACTTTTAAGGTGATCTTAGAGATTCCTACAGGCATGATGTGAACTATTCATGGAGGTATAAGGTCGTACCTTAGGCATATGGTAAGACATTATGACTTCAAGATCCATCACTGTTGTTGACTGTTTGTGCTTAACGCCGCTACTTTACGGGTGGCGTTAAACTCCCTATTCTTTCTTCAACGACGGTATGCTTATAAAAATGCCGCTGGTCCGATATTCGTTTGTTTTATATTTATCGCATGTATATTTTATTGTTTGCGACTTATGCGATTACTATGGAAAAGTAAAGGGACCATACTTGTCCTCTTCTCACTACATCTATGACATTAGTTTTACAAAAGCTATACCGTCTTAGGATATATCTTTTACGGTATATACCGTCTAGCATGGTGGAAATAACACCATGTTATCTCCACCATGCGGTATAGCTCTTTAAACAAGGAATAGAGCAGGCGATGATCTGTCGGGCAAAGAAGCGTCAGCTTATGACGCCCTCCAGGCTGTGAATCCCCAGGCGTTGGCTTCCGGCGACCAGAAAACGCGCGAACGCTAATGACGCTGTCCTGTGGTCTCGATCTAATCCGCCGCCGGTCGGTGACCTACTTCCGGCGTGGGCCTGGAATCCACGACAACGGGCTGCCGCCGGCTCCCTCTGATGTGTCGACGGCGTCTCCACTGCGGCGCAGAGCGGACGTGTGCTGTCCCGAGTGGGCGTATGGGGCTGACTCGACGGGCGGAATCAAGTCAGAAAGCAAGTTTTCCCAAACGCAAACTCAAATCCTGGAGGGCAAATTCCATCCTAATCAAAATCTATATTCTCACGGCATGGGAACTTGGCAAGTAACTTACAATGCAGTCCACTGTGACAGTCTCTGGCGGCGAATAGTATATGGTGCGAATTTCCAAAACGATCATGTAGTACCACCCGTGTCGAAGATGGACGAACTGACAAATTCCAGAGCCCGACCATAAGATAACAATCCAATATTCCTGTCATATTTCGAATTCCTAGTGTGCTAAGTGTGCCCATGCAGAGGAGTTATGCATAACTAGTGGTGCTACAGAATGGCACAGACTTTCCCGTATTAGTTTTCTATTTCCTTGGGTCTTCGCTAGCTATTCGGAATTGCCACATACTCTTTCTTGCCAGCTGCCATCTATCACCGCCAAAAGTACATTTTTTTGTCATTTTCTTAATTTTTCGGTTTCCTATTGGTAGAACGGAAATATTAATTTTAGAATATTAAAGAACACAAAAACCTAGTCCTAAATGGCAATTTTCTTTTAAAAATTATGTGCCGTTTAAGAGAAAATGGCGTTTTAGCGCTACTAAAAATGCGAAATTTGAAGCTCATTTTCACAGAAAATTTTTGAGTTTTCAAAATACTTTATTTGAAGTTATTTGAAGCACTTACACTCACAAATATAATAATCTTTACAAATTGCTGGTAATGTGCATATTAAAGATGTGAGAGATCTTTCAAAAAAATTACAATATAATTTTTGAAAAAACAAAAAAAAACTCAAAATAAACTTTACGCTATACTAAAGAGTGTAATTAGCACTATCCGTTACAAAAGTTTCAAGAAAAAATTTGCAGCCATATATGAGAAAATGGCGTTTGAGCATTTCTGAAAATGCCGAATTTTGAGCTACTTTTCACAGAAAACGGTTGTGTTTTCGAGAAACTTTACTTGACATTATTTAAAGCACATATACTCGTAAATATAATAATGTGAAAAAATCGCCGCTAATGTAAATATTAACGACGTGAGAGACAAGTAAAAAAATTACATTTTTGTAATTTTTGAAAAAAGAAAGAATAGAGCAATATGGCGTTTTGTCATCTCAGAAAATACATACCCTACCAAAAGTTTAAAAAACCAACCCTACTGTTAAGTTTTGTAATTTATGTAAAACCAACCTATAGAGCAACATGGCTTTTTGTCATCTGATAGAGTACATTTACCACTATCCCTACCAAAAGTTTAAAGAAAAATTTGGAGCCGTTTTTGAGAAAATCTTGTTTTTGTAATTTTTTAAAATTGCACATATTGCACGCAATATTGCACGAAAACTACTAAAATTTTGAAAAACATTTACATGACCTTTATGAAAGAACTCAATATGCAGAACAAATTTTATTTGAAGAAAAATCTCTATCTTCAATTTTGTAGTTGGAGAAAGACGCCGAAAAAATTTAAACTTTCACAATTTTCAAAATTCAGAGCTGTACGTGAAAATCGGACCTATGCCATGTTAAAAGTGTATTTTCCTCTATTCATACAAGAAATTTAAAGAAAAAATTTGGAGCCGTTTTTGAGAAAATGTTTGAAAATCCCCTGGGGGCTTCATATAAAGTACCCCCAAATTTTAAAGAATCTTTTTCAAAATCACAAAGCTTCGACTAGAATCAGATCGACTGGGGAATATCAATTTTGAAGAAAATCGACCGAACGGTTTAGGCGCTAGCGTTGACCACAGACGGACAGACGGACGGAATGCCTACGCCACCTTAATAAGTGTATTTTACTCTATTCTTACAAGAAATTTAAGGAAAAAATTTTGAAGCCGTTTTTGAGAAATTTTTGAAAATATCCAGGGGGCTTCATGTAAAGTACTCCTAAGTTTTACAGAATCTTTTTCAAAATCTCAATGCTTTCACTAGAACCAGATCGACCGGGGAATATCCATTTTGGAAGAAATCATACGTATGGTGTAGGCGCTAGCAGTGTTCACAGGCGGATAGACGGACGGACGGACAGACGGGCGTTTTCCTTTCAATTGTTTTTTTCGGTACCAAGGACCCACAAAACAGGGTTTCTGGCTACACCACGTGTTAGGGGATTTGTTTCTTAATTTAGGAACTTGTTTTATCCACTTTTTCGTTATCACGGCCCGGCAATGAATTTGTTCCGCCGAAAATTCGCCATTTTTTCGCGCAGTATTACATAACTTTCCCTATACTACGTATATCACTTCGCGTATACGTACGTATACGGGAAAGTAAAAGCATTCTAAAAGTTAGACAATAAGACATCGTAGAATTGAAGAGCAGCTCGTTTAACACGTTCGGTTCCTCTGAAGGTAAGTATTTCGGGCGCCCAACAACTGCGGAAAAAGCGAATAATGGGAATAAAAATAATAATGAAACATCATTCTGCGTACATAATTAGATGCACAGATGAACCCAGTCACCATGTTCTTTAAAAACCTAAGTTTCCCTAAAATCATCTTCTCTAAAACCTAGCACATGCGTGATCCTTAATGTTTCGTTTGGAAAATATCGCTAGATATGATATTCCATGTACATGATAAACATCACATTTGTTGAAGTCATTCTAACTTGTAACAGCTTATACGGTACACAAACACCAATCGCATAAGTAACTGGTGCTACAACATGACATATGTTCATGTATAATGGTATTCTCTTAAATCGGGGCTAGTTTTATGGTTTCAACCCATCCTCTTCCCAGCTGCTATTCATCGGCGTCTGAAACACCTACACGGGGATTTCGCGACCCTAATCGCTTCCTCTGCAAAAAATTCCCAGTGAAAAGCAACATTGCGCTAGCAGCATATCGCGTAGGTCTACCTCGCAATGAACCGTTACATATTAGCCCCTAACCCCATCACGGTCCATTGTTCTCGGTGTAGCGATCTACTTCCTCAACTGCACACAGTTTCCTGTCAGGCCAAGAGAGTACTCTCTTTCTCTTATAGGATCGTTTACGACTATATTTAATGTACTTACGTACACGAAAAAGTAGCATACGGTAGGTACCCTTTCTCGATAAAATCTCATTTATTATATAATATATATCTATATATATATATATATATATATTGAAACGAATGTTATTAAACAACCAATTGTGAGACGAAGACGAAAGGATTATTACGGGCCAGCGAAGGGAGAAGCATTAGCGGGCGACGCGTGGCAAGTCCGTTACAACGGCGGTGTACAGCGAGGTTCCGGCATGCCAGCGTTGTGCTGGGAGCGGCGGGCGAGCGGCGAAGGCGTATGGCGGAGCGGGCCCTCTCCCCACGTCGGACATCCAGCGACCGACTAGGCCCGAGCACCGCCGGCGCTGCGCGAGGCATCCCCTTGCCGGCTGATCGCGGTCGCGGAGCGGCGCGGCCCGGGTTTGACGGACCGGTGAGTAAGAACAGACGGAGAACATGGGAGGGAGGGGTAAATAGCTGACAGGAAGCAGTGATCTGTAGTAGAGGACCCACAGTGGGAAATGATAAGAAATGAATGGAATACAGGACTATAAAGAATTAATAAATAAGAGGTTATTTAGAATAGAAAAATTGATAGAGAAGATGTTTTGTAAGGAATAGAACCACCAAATTTTTGTAATTAACGATCAATAAAAATCATGTTACCCTTATGTTTCCATTGATGAGAATGATGAATCCAGAGCCCATTCCCGGGAAGGAGTCCCTGTCACCTACCTTTACCAATAATTATTGTGAAGAGCAAATTCACGACTCGTTCAAATATATATATATATATAATAATATATATATATATATATATATACCGGTCTTTATTGTATCTTGCAACCCAGGTCTGGAACACCAACTCTTGTTTTGCCAATTTGGCAACGCGTGAAATACCTTCCGACGCCCTTTCACTTTTAGCGAAGCCCGTAGCGTGCCCTCAGATTTCGGGCTGAGAGAATGTGTCTAATTTTAGTTGGAAGAAGAGAAAGCACGTCTTCTGTCCTTGTTACTCTTCAAGTACTGCAGCTACTACACTGAAAAGAGTAACGCCTGTCTCTTCATAAAGGTGGTCACTGAGCATTTACTCGACTGTCAGTTTTTTTGTCATTTTAAGATAATTATATTTTATTATTTTTTATTCATTATTTTCAGTAGTTATTAATGTACTACTAAGTTACATTTTATTAGTATTTTCAATAATTTTAATCGGTAACATGCGTCTTTAGCCATTTTAACATGCAATCCTACAGGCGTGTACCTATCTGTATGTTAAGCAATTTAACATCCTTAGCATCGGGTTTTAACATCTTGGCAACGTGAAAAACAACCATTGATTCATCGCAAGTCAAATGTTTATTAAGAAAGAAACAAGTCGGTGTAGAAAACATATCAGATTCAATAATTCAGAATAAAAGTAACTCATATAATTTTTGAGATAATTATTGTTCATTGTAAAAGGTTTAATAGTGCAGTTAAAAGTGTTTTGGTAAATTAATTTCATTTCCTCGCATTCCATCAAATGAAACTCTTCTTCGGTAATCATATTACTGACGATCTGAGGTGTCGCCACTGGAAATCGACGCGCCAACTTCCTCACCGAACGTCATTTCTTTAGTTATACTTTAACTTCAGGAGAATTATTTGTATCCATCTTTTTCAAACCACGGTATAACGAATATTGTTTAAATATTTATATCGCAAGCAATACCCACAATATCATAGTAACATGCCGCAACAACAGAATTCATATGTTTACTATCGCAGTAATATAAATTTCGCATAAAGCGTGAGATTGACCGATAAAATGCTGAACATACACAAAATGTTACAGTATTATTACTGCTTTGTCTAAATAAAAAATCTCGGCACCGCTACGCTCCACCTCGATTTTTAACTGTTGGCCTCTGCGGTAATTACTCTCATAACATTTCTAGATATGTTTATTGTCTGTTAATAAAGTTTTCTTATTTGCTTAATATGCAGATTCCATAATAATAATAATACATTATTATTATTGTTATAAATGAAGAGCTAGGCGGTAATATTTCACGATATATCTTTTCGATTTCTCTCTGAGCTGGCTTTACTTAAATAATTGTTGTTACGTTGCTGTAAATAATCGATACTCCCCTCCACATTAATATTATAATTTTGTTTCTTCAGCATACTGGGCAGAATTGCTTAAAGAGACGTTTTGTTTCCACGCTCATGCCTCAGCCCACCCCACCCACTCTGTGCAGCGTGAAAAGATTTTGGCATGAGAGTCGTGTACCTGCCCGCCGACACTCTTGAATGGGATCAACAAAGAAACAGGAAACTTGCTGCAGCTTATGACCTGACGGTTGCCTCCTCTGCTGTCCCGACGTGCCAGGCACGGCTGTCTTGAAAGGTGTAAAAGAGACGCGGTTGCCAAATTACCAGAACAAGAACGAGTGCTCTCAGACATGAGTTGCAAGATAAACTAAGGACCCTGTATATATATATATATTATATATATATATATATATATATATATACATACATACATAAAATGCCCCTATTTATTAGGCAATTTATAATAGGGGCAATTTATATAAATATAAATTGCCCCTATTTCATTGAAACGTGCGCAAAAACTGCACGTAAGTGTATAATGCACGTGTATATTATAAATACTGGCAAATACTGGCAAGAGTGGCATAGACTTTATCGTACTAGTTAGTTCTATAATCTCTTTAGTCTGTTCTAGTTTTCGGTTCTGCCAGCTGCCATCTATTGTCGCCTAAGGAACATTTTTTCACATTCCCTCAATTTTCGGACCCCTAATGGTAAAACTGAAATGTGACTTAAAGAGTGAACGAAATAAGTGTATTTTTTTATGAATTCATAAGGAAAGCCTCGTAAAGGAGTTAAAATGTATTACAAGATATGCTTTCAACAATATTGATTTTACATAATGACTGTAAAATATATTATTGTATAGAATCAATAACTAACAATTCCAATGTCTTCATATAAAAGAATATTAGGGAAGAGTAAAATCTGGTTCCGTTTGCAAATTTTCGTTGAAAAAATTGGAGCCATTTTTGAAACAATGTCTGTGAAGCGTTTCCCAAAGTGTGGAAATTTTAGTTAATTTGCATAGAAAACTTTTGAGTTTTCAAGTAATTATTTAGAAATCATTTATGTAATTTTGAAACCAGAAGAGTGACAAAAGTACATCATCATTGAGGAGGGTTACGTAATATTTAAGAGCCGGATTTTTAGGTGATCACCTGCAAACAAAGCGCTTTGGAAGCCATCACTTTTTATTTCTAACATGTTAATTGAAAGCCTTTGAGAAACTTGCTTCGCACCTAAATCACCCCACTGCCCCTAAGTAAACTCTCTGCCTCTATTTCGCCCCTATTTTTAAATCTTTGCACACAAAAAAATATTATAAATGTGCACATTACATGTGCAAATTACATGATAATGTGCACATTATAAATGTATACATTACATTAGAAATGTGCACATTACTGTTTAAAGTTAAATCAATGTTTGTGCAAGCCATGCACTTTAGTTTGCTAGATTTTGCTCCCAAATACCTATTTTACCAGAAAATCTCTTTAGTTATGCCGAAATCGGCTGAACCGCCACTGGCGCTGACAGGTAGTAAGTACCATTAAAATGATATTAAAATCAATGAAATAAGCAAAAATGCATTAGAAATTACATAAAACTGTAAAAATTACTCGAATTAGTCGAAATCGTCGTAAAATGCAAAAAATGACGTCTAAAATGGACCATTTTCATTTGCCATAACGTAAAATTAATTTCTGTACTAAACAGCATTTTTTAAAGTAAAAAGAAAAAATGACATTTCAATCAAATACGCCCCTACTTATAAGTTAATTTTAAAAATGTTAAAAAGTTCTCTTTTGTACACATTTGTGGTTTTAAAAAGGTGTTTGCAGGCAAAGATATTGTTGACAAATCTTAACACACTCTTTAAAGCATTCAAACTAATAACATACAAGCAATTCATTGTCCAAGTTCAATACTTCATCAATGTCGGGATTTAATCTCATACAAGACACAATAGTCTATTCGTGACAATTATGTTGAATATGTGTTAAAATATCAATCACTCAGATCTACTTAGATGCTTTACGGTTACCCTAAAGTGCTAAGGAAAGTAATACGTCAAAAATTTGCGAATATATTGTTAGACGACACAATGATTCACACGACATCCGCAGAAAATTTTCTTGCTAATACGAATAATAAAAGATAGTTAATAGCAAAGTTGATTACAAAGCTTTTTATGAGCAGGAATGACAAGCAAACAAGCGAAGGTAGACGCGGGCACATGATAATGAACACCTTCCATCCAAAGTAGTGGTGCTAAAACAGCACGTATTTTCTTCCCCAAATTTTCACGAAAAATTACGTGAGAAGTTCTTAAATTTTGAAAAATTGTGCATGACCTTATTTCAAAATCTTATCTTTAAGGAACAGATTTCAATAAGGGAAAAATCGCATACCTTAATATTGTAGTTGACTCCGAAAAAGTTTGAACTTTTGCAATTTTCGAAAAATCAGAGCATTAAACGAACACGAAATCTGCATCATTCTCTTGAACGTTCTTCACATTATCTCTTGTACACAGGAAATGTTTCTGTATGCTTCTACAGTACATCATTTTCGATTGGCAATCCCATTCGGCTACACTTCCGTTTCCAATTTCTAAGCGCTTCTTCAAGATAGATTTTAAATAAGAGAGGGGCTAATGAGCAACCTTGTCTTAACCCCTTCTTCACTTGAAATTCTGAGGAGAGTCGTTTACCTATTTTGACAGAGCTGTAATTATCACTATATAATGCATTGATAGCATTAATATAGGCTGGCTCGATACCACTTGCTTTCAAGCTTGGCCATAACTTTTTTAATGGCACTGTATCGTATGCCTTTTTCAGGTCAACAAATATGAGATGGGCATTCCTACTTCTTTCAACTTGTTTTTCTATTAGATATTTTAATGTGAAAATACCATCAATGCAAGACCTTCCTACCCTGAATCCATTCTGTTCCTCTGATTCTGTATAATGATGTTCAATTCTACATTTAGGATCCTACCGTAAAGCCTTGCTACTGTGCACATTACACTTATCCCTCGATAGTTGTTGCAGTCTCACCTACTTCCTTTCTTAATAACTGGAGTAATGAAGGCCTTTTTCCATTCACTTGGTTGTGCACTTAGCTGTAGACACTGATTAAAAATTGTTGCCAGTATTTCCATCACACTATCAGGTGCTGATTTTAAGAGTTCTACACTGATATTACCTGGTCCCGGGGCCTTCTTATTCTTCATGAGGGCCAAAGCTGCTCTTATTTCATTTGGGACAATAGGCATTATATATGTTATGCTTTGCGTCTCTTGTTGAGAGGCTTGCATAAACTGTGTGCTATTTTCAGTTAAAAGACCTCTGAAGTAGTCACTCCATTCCCGCATACTAATTGGAACTATTCCTGACCTGTTTCTGTTTCCATTCTTATTCCTTTTATTATTCTCCAAGCTCGGTTAGACTTCGTGTTTCCTAAACATCTATCCACTTCCTCACAAGTCTGTTCCCAGTATTCATTCTTAGCTTTACGGATGTCTCTTTGGGTCTCTTTCTTGGGTCCTGATTCTTTGATATTCTATTCTATCCCTATCCGCTTTTGGTGATACCCCTTTCTGTACATTTGTTTTTTCTTTTCTAAGAAGGCCTCTGTGGTTTTGTTCCACCACAGTGGACATTTTATATTCTTTTGCCAATCCTCTTTTTCACCCAAGGCTTCATAGGCAGACTGATGGATACACCGTTTCATAGATTCATACATTGCATCTGGTGTTCCTTCCTGTACCGACAATATTTTGTTAGCCAGCCGCACTTCATACAAAAACTTTGTAGAATCTTCCTCCTAGAAATATATAATAACTAACCCACCTTAAAACATTTTCTACCAATGCGGAACATCAACATTTACCACATGTTACGTAGGTGCGCTAACTTACCGTTAAGTTGGCATACCCACACAAGAAAAATGCATTAAACCAAAAAAACACATATACCACAATTTTGTACTAATTTTGAACTAATTTATACCCACCTCAAAAAATGTTGAATCGATGCACATCAAAATATGCAACGTTTAAGAGTGGGTGCGCCAGGTTAACGTTAAGTCGGCATACCCACACAAGAAAAATGCGTTAAACCAAAAAAAACAAATATACCACAGTTTTTTACTAATTTTGAACTAATTTATACCCACCTTAAAAAATTTTGAACCGATGCAGAACATCAAAATATACAACGTTTAAGAGTCAGTGCGCCAGGTTATGATTGGGGGTGGATTTTCATGACCTAAAATATCGCCAAAAATGATCAATAAAATGCTTTTATGAATGACAGAATGACATTAATTTGGGCGGTAACTTTACACCTGAGCAACATGTAAACAAATTACAATGTGCCGCCCAAAATACTAACATTGTAGTCTCGACTCTGCCCTTCTGGTACAACAGGCCAACACTCTGCAGCGAGATTAAGCACGCAAACCAACAACTAAAACTGCAACTGAGAGAAACAGATGTAACACTTTTTGAAATGAATTTCCTCTCAGTAAAACACTTCACCCGGCACGGTCTCCACATGAACCTTGCTGGAAAACATGCAGTCGGTGAAAAGCTTGCACAATACATCATCAACTCCAGTCCTACGCAGCCTCCTGCCAAAAATCCATCCCTTTCACCTTCCTTACGTTCCCCACCCCCCACCCTTATTCTGAACCCTCTTACCCCCTCCTGTGAACCTACTCCCGTTTCTTCCATTCCCACTACCAATGACGCCTCTATTTCCTCACAACCTGTGACTGCTGGGACACATTACAACCTTCGACCACGCACTCGAGGTAAAAATGGAGTAAATATATAGCAACTACAGTCAGATGCAGCAGAAAAACATTCGTGTAGGTACTTGCAAAAAATAAAGATATTGCACCATAATGTTCAATCCCTTTCAAATAAAACTGAGTTTATCGAGGCAGCTCTACAGAGCGATTTAAATCAAATGGATGTTCTTTGCTTTACAGAACATTGGTTATCTCCTAATGAACTTAGCATTTTCCAAATTCCAAACTTTTACCTCGCAGGCTATTATTGTAGAAAAAGAGAATCTCATAAAAGTCCGGCATATGGAGGTTCTTGTATTTACGTTAAAAATAATATTGATTCTATCTCCTTGACGGAATTCAATGAGTATGCCGTTGAAAATGTTTTTGAAATTTCTGTTGTACATCTTCCTGCGCTAAAAATGATATTGCTTTGCATCTACAGGCCTCCAACAAAGAGAGCTGCAGATTACATTTTGTTCTTAGAAAAACTAGAGATAACACTTATCAAAGTCATCAATCGCTCTTTTGAATCCATTGTTGTATGTGGAGATTTTAACATTGATTTTCTGGTCGAATCTTGCGAGAAAGAGCAGTTTCTTAACTTAATTAATTCCTTCAATTTAGATATTACAATAAAAGTACCTACACGGATCACAGTAAATTCAAAGAAGGCAATCGATCAAATTATAATTAACAAAACCACTACTCGACATGAAATTGAAACAAAAGATTTAGGATACAGTGACCACGATGCACAAATTCTTACCATTATACGAAATGCGAACAATGACACAATAAATAATACACGTATTAGTAGAGTGTTTTCTAAAAGTAAAATAAAATTATTCATTGATTACTTGCTGCAGGAGTCATGGGACGCAGTTTATAATACTATTGATACAAACGATAAATATTATTCTTTTTTTTCAACGCTTTCATTTCATTTTAACACTTGCTTTCCTCTTCAGAAAAGAAAATTAAATATTTCACGCAAAAACAATTCTTGGATAACACAAGGGATTAGAACATCATGTAAAAACAAACGAATTCTTTCTTTCATTTCTAAGCATCATAACGTATCTCAAGATTTCCTCCTGTACTTTAAAAAATACAAATCATTGTTAAGAAAAGTCATAAGGCAGGCTAAAATCATGAAACACGATCAGGATATTTTGAACTCAAATAACAAAACAAAATCAATGTGGGATATAGTAAAAAATGCGACCAAACCAACTAGAAACCTTATAGAGAATGTTGTTTTAAAAGATAACGATAGAGATGTGAACGATCCGGCAACAGTGGCTAGTCTCTTTAACCAATACTTTTCGAGAATTGCTGTCGATCTCACTAAGGGTTTTCAGCCACAAAATTCAACATCTGACGTTTCCCTAAAAGTCTTAGACACTATGTTCGTTTCCGAAACCTCTTCCTATGAAATTCTCAAAATAATCGGTAAATTAAAAAATAAGTATTCGGCCGGTTTAGATGAATTTCCGGATTGTTTGTTAAAGACGTGCGCGCCAGCCATTATACACCCGTTAACTCACATATTTAATGCATCCTTATGCACCGGAATTTTTCCAGATATTTTTAAAACAGCTAAGATTAAGCCGCTCTTCAAAAAAGGCAACAAAAATGAAGTTCAAAATTATCGGCCAATTTCTCTTTTGTCAGTTTTTTCAAAAATATTAGAGAGACTTTTTTATGTGCGAATGGAAACCTTTCTGAATAAACATGACGCGTTTTCAAATTGCCAACATGGATTCCGGAAATCAAAATCTACGGAAACAGCCATTTTTTCTTTTCTTAAGGATGTTGCCTCATCATTGGATCAAAACGAAGCAACTATTGGAATATTTTTAGATCTTTCAAAAGCTTTTGACGTCATTGATCATAACATTTTACTTTCAAAATTACCTTCGTACGGAATCCGTGGTATTGCTCTAGATTGGCTATGTTCGTACCTTAAACAACGATCTCAGAGAGTAGAAATACCTTACTGGAATGATGGAACTTTATGTACACACCTTTCCGGTTCTTTGCCAATTGCACGTGGAGTCCCGCAAGGATCAATTTAGGCCCTATTCTCTTCCTATTATACGTAAATGACATGCCCTTAGCGATTCGAAACGGAAGAACAGTTCTCTTTGCGGATGATACAAATATTCTTTGCAACAAAGAAACCGTAAATAGTACAATATCAGACGTTTCAAATTGGTTCCGTAATAACAAATTAAAAGTAAATGAAAATAAAACAGTTTCAATGCAGTTTTCCATATCAAATAAAAAATTCTGTACTCCATTGAAAATGAACGGTGTGCCATTGACTGATGTTAATGTAACAAAATTTTTAGGTCTATCAATTCAGTCAAACCTCAAATGGAATGCCCACTTAAATGAATTGAACACAAAATTAAGCTCATTATGCTACGCGTTCAGAATTCTTTCAAATTCCGTCAGCCTTCATACAGCTCGTTGTGTATATTTTGCCAATGTTCATTCCCGCCTGAGATATGGCATAATATTTTGGGGAAACACATCTTATAGTTCACAGACTTTCAGATTACAAAAAAGAATTGTACGAATAATAAGCAAATCCAACCCACGTGATTCTTGTAAGTCACTCTTTATTAATCTAGGAATTTTACCATTACCTTGTCTCCTGATTTACGAATCAGTAGTTTTTGTCAAAAATGACTTACTTAAGGACGGGAATATATTTTCAGCAAACGCCGATGTCTATAAGTATAACACACGACGTAGTAATCATATTCACCAGGTGGCAGTATCAACAGCTCACTACAAAAAATTCACATACAATTCATGTACATTACTCTACAACACTTTGCCAGAAGACATTAAACGATTAAATTCAATAGAAAACTTTAAGTCCCAAGTAAAATCTTTTCTGCTGCATAACTGTTTCTATACAATTCGAGACTATACCGAGCATCAAAAAGGAAAGTAGAATTAATTTTAACAATGATAGTTAATGTAATTATTTATCATTTGGACTGTATAATTCTAAAGAACCTGTAACAAGTATTGTACCACAGTTTCTGGGTTGATGGCCCCCATCTCGATCAGGTTTTTCGTCCAGTTTCCCTGATCCTAGAGCAAATGCTGAGATGGTCCCTTGTTTTGCTTCTGGACATAAATGTAACTTCATTATTTGTGCACGTCTTCTGAATTTCAGTGGGAAATATAGTTATTCAAATTATCGTTTTTCATATTATCGCGGCAAAAAGTATTATTCTTTCATGAAGAACATGAGGGTTCAGGGCAGAATTTTATAGCTAATTTACCTTTGAAAATATATTTTATTATATAGGAGCGAATATTTTGTCAACAAAACTCGAAAAAAACTCTCTTTTCTGTATTCAAAATTCGACTAGAATATGGTTTAGGATAGAGACCACAGAATTATGAAAACGTGCACAAAATTCACTTCTCCCCATAGCTCGTCATACGCAGTTTTTAACTGTTTTTGACGTAAATAAATAAATAAATAAATAAATGTTTCGCTTTCGACTGTTCTTTACCAGAAAATCTCTGTCTTTAGTTATCCAGGCTAATCGGCTGAACCGACATTGGCGCTGAATTGCCTCACATACAACAGTTGACATTACAATAAGTGAGCGAAGAAATGGAGTAGGCTACTCAGGAATTCTGTGGAGCATCTCGTTAATATTATTTGAAGCACGTACCATAAAAATGATATTAAAATTGATGAAATGCATTAAAATTGCGAAATTTAATGCATTAAAATTAAGGGAAAAGGTAAAAAATGACTTATTATTCGAAATCGATGAAAAATGCCAAAAATGTCCTATAAAAATGGTTCATTTCCTTTTGTCATGATATATCATGATGGATGATAATACTAAATGGCATTGTTCTGAAGTGAAAAAAATGGCATTTCATTAAAATCTGCTCCCTGATTACGAGGTACAAGGTGTTTATGCCTTTTTTATTATATTCCGATTTTCTCGTTTTGATTCGTTCGTTACGGATATGAAACACTGAGAAAAAGTTAAAAAATGTAGGTGGTTTAAAGCCAAATTCAGAATTTGAAATGTGAATATGACTGCAAAAATACTTATCTATTGTATTAATATGTTCTGAAATTATTACTTACATTTCCATATAGTTTGGAAATATTAAGGAACACCATGTTAGTATTTGCTGATTGTTTCTATGTCATCAAATCGCTCAACATCTTTTGTTCATCAACGTAATGTAGCCTATTTACCAGAAACAGCATGTAAACTGCAAGTTGTTATAATCTTTCGATATCAGGCATTATTAATCAAAGAACAAATGGCGTCAGTCATGTTAATAATATGAGTAACATGCAATGTTACTTAAGGAACACTACATATTAATACACACGTGCTTCTCCACTTTCAAAGTGGGATGACCTAAGCCCTTTCACTTCTATATACCTATTTAAAAGACCATTGGTGGAGAATTTTAAGTAATCAGACAATATTTGAAATATCCTGCGATGCTCGAAAGACACAGTAATCAACACATATTGTCACGTCACTAAACATTTCGTGTGGAAAATCCAGTACACGATGGGGGTGGAGAAACACCACCTTTTGTTCGCCGGCCCGCGCACAGTACCTGAAACCCCTGAGTTCATTTGCCCAGCGGATGGTAGGGGGGAGGCGCTTTCTACGCGACAGGTAGCATTGAGGGATGGAGAGGGAGGAGGATGCTCAGGTAGAAAGCCCAATGAAAACTACTTTCTCTCTTCCTTCTGAGAAGGACAGCTTTTCTGTTCGTGTCAAAATTCCCCATCTTCATTCACTATTTCTTAACAATTTGTTAGTACATTTCATAAAATAATATGTTGTTTGGTATTCAACAGTTGGTACTGTTAAATGTTAATTGTCATGATAAAAAGAATGCAATGAAACACAAGAAACTGAATTATCACTCACTCACAGTTCTAACAGAAATTTTCATTGAATAAATGTTTTGATATCGAACATCAAATGTATAATTAATAGTATTATAATTATTTATAAATAAATGTCTCTAGCAATAGCAAAAAAGGTGGGACTGTCATTATAACATGTACAAGAAATATGGTATAAATAATAAATATAAAATATAGTACAGAAAATGAATGCAATGCAAAAATAAAATACTCTTAAAACCGAAAACAAATAGCACAACAAAGTCAACAAATTCAACAAGAGTACGATGTCAAAAGGCCGAACTTTAAGTCTGGAATTATCGACAGAATAAGGATACCATTCATTCTGATATACTTGAACGACAACCCCCCCCCAAAAAAACAAAAAAAACAACAAAAACAAAAAACAAAAAACATATGCAAAAACTTTGAAAAAAACACCATATAATTTTTCGATACCCTGAAAATGTTTTTTAGACAAGTATTAATTGTGGGTACTTCTAGGGTATTCACAGTGCGCTAAAAATTGTAATTCGTTATTGAGAAAAATAATTAATCAGTTTCTAACTATGAAACTTGTTCAGATAAAACTATAAGAGCAACAAAGAAAACAACATACTTTCGTCTGAACACATCAGATACTACAGATACTTTCGTTTAGTGTATCCACTCAGTGTACTAGTTTAGTGAAGTATACTCTAATTCAGTGAAGAATCATTGATTATCATTATATTAATTCCTTGCGTGCAATAAAAAATTCATAACTAACAATCAGAAGAAGGGTCAAAATCGTTTATTTACGCCATTATAACACAGAAGGGACCAACATATTTCCAGTCGGGCATGAAACATCAACAAAAACGGACATAACAGACTACTTAATAACTACATCAACTACATACATTGAATGCATAAAATAAAATTGGTGAAGTGAACGTTGATTTGGCATTAGCTGACTAACGGAGCAACACTAACGGATCATCGCAATAAAGCATTTGGTCTTCACATGTTATAAATGTAAAATTTATAAACGTCAGATGTCTTTACCCGAACTAAAATGTACGTCAGAAAAACTTCTGTATCAGATGCGACTCTTTTTCACTTTCCGATATTTATACATGTATTTTCTCTCATTCCTTTCTTAACATTTCGTGGGAAGTAATGTTTACACGGCTTTTTCAGCTTCTTCAAATATTTCATCTGGAATACGTACAATGTCTTCCATTTGAAAGCATGTTTCCCCTCTAAGTTACTGAGGACATCATACGCATAGACTAGAAGGCCCACTAAAATGTAGGTCTATTTTAAAACCAATACATTACCAAATGTATACCTCGAATGGTAAAGGTGTGCTTGAATTTCTCAAAATGTAAATTATTCCTAAATAGAAATGAAAAAATGTAGAACGTAACACGTGGATAAAGAAATGTAATTGCTCTCGTACAAAATTACGGTATATTTGTATTTTTTTGTTTAGTGCATTTTTCTTGTGTGGGTATGCCAACTTAACGTTAACCTGGCGCACCCACTCTTACACGTTGTATATTTTAATGTTGTGCATCCGTTCAAAATTTTTTAAAGTGGGTATAAATTAGTTCAAAATTGGAAAAAAATTATGGTATAGTCTTTTTTATTTTTGGATAAGTGGGTGTGCAAACTATACGGACATAAAGTTATGTAATAAAGCGGGAAATCGATTTCGAGAATTCAACGGAAATACACGTTTTGGGGTCCCCTGATATCCAAAAGGTGTTTTTTTTTTTAATGTCCGTCTATCCGTTCGTCAGTGAACACTACTAGATCCTAAATCATGTGTAGGAATTTTTCCAAATTCAAGAAAACTCCATCCATCTGGCTCAAGTCAAAGCTCTGAGATTTTTGAAAAGATTATTTTTATTTTGAGGTACATTACGTGAAAATCTCCGGACATTTTATTATTTTTTACAATAAATAAAACTGCAATAAGAGACCTCACGAAGGTTCAGATCTCAGAGAAAAAAGTACAAGACTCAACCACAAAACCACTTGCTGGTTTCAGATTGACACCACGTTTGCATCCGAGGGTAAAAAAGCCAATATATACGCTTAAAACTCAGAATATGCGTTAAACAAAAATATAGTGAGCAACAACTAACATTTATTACGTTCTCGCCTTACGAATACTTCGTAAGAATAGAAAGTTATGTAATCATGCGCCGGAAAACGGGGAATTTTCGTCAGAAAAACTCTTATTGCAGGGTAACGAAAAAATTGATAAAACCTGTTGCTAAATTTACGGAAAATCCTCTATCTCGTGGTGTAGTAAAAATCCATGTTCTGTTTCTTCTTGATCCTGCAAAATCGATTGACGGCAAAACATCCGTCCGTCTGTGGTCAACGCTAGCGCTTAAACCGTTCTGCCGATTTTGTTCAAAATTGATCATCCCCAATTAGCGCAAATTGCGCTTGAAATTTACAAAAAGAATTCTCAAAAACAGCTCCAAATTTTTTCTTTAAATTTTCTTCACTTATGTAATGAGGGACGATAAAAAATATGGTCTTATTCCTACTTCTGTGAAAAACGTGGCTTTTTGAAAATTGTAAAAAAAATTAAACTACAAAATTGTAGATAGCGAATTTTACCTCAGACAAAGTCTCTTGTACAAAACTAGCTCTTTAAAAAAGGTTATGTAGAATTTTCTGAAAAAACGAGTCGTTTTTGCGTATTCTTCACTTCAAATTTCCAAAAAAATCTCAAAAATCGGTCCAAATTTTTTCTTTAAATTTTCTCCACGTGTGTAATAAGGGACGGTAAATAAATAAATAAACTACTGGTGCTGTAGAATGGCACAGACTTTCTCGCAGTTATTTTTCTAATGCCGATCGTCGGATAAATTATTTGGAGTAAGACTGCTGCCTTTCTTGGTCATGTTTGAAAGACATACTTTTCGCATGTTGGCAATTACCGGCTTACTAATGATAGAGCTAATACAATTACGATTTGACTAAAATATAAGTAGTTAGTATGCATGTCACTCCCGTGGCACAGATGGTTAAAGCGCGTTGCGGTTGAGCTCTTCAGTTTGGAAGATGCCGGGTTCGAATCCCAGATGGGGATTTTAATATAATGAATGTGTTGTTGCAGGAAAAAACATTGAAGAGTGTAGAAACCTTCTTAAAAATCATTTGAAGTACTTCTACTCACGAATAGAATCAATGCAGATAAATCTACAGGACTTGCGTGTGTTTTCCCAAACTGCATCTTTTAAACAATTTTTCAAGTCTATTATTCGATTTCTGAAACGTATGACATGTCAAATCAATAGTTGCCTAGTGTATATCTGTATGAACCAATTTCCGTAAAATTATGAGTATTTCAACGTTAAATTGAAATACAATATAACCAGAACGCATGCGATCAACTTACATATCCCTAACGGTTCCGACATTATTATTACTTTCTTGCCTTACGAATACTTTGTAAGAAGAGAAAATTATGTAATCGTGCGCTGGAAAACTGTTAATTCTCGCCAATAGAATCCTTATAACTGGTATCTGGTAACGAAAAAGTAGATAAAACCCTGTTGCTAAATTTAGAAAAACTAGTTGTGCTATAGGATGGCACAGACTTTATCGGAGATCTTAATTTTCTAATCTCTAAATTGAACTGTTTTTTTGTTAGGAATGATGATGTTCCCAATGAGCGTCTAAAGGAGTTGTAAAGATGTTCCCAAAGAGCGTCATTTTTTTACATTCTCTGGATATTTTGGTTCCTTAATGCGAGAAATGAAAACACCATACTCTATTACTATTTTGTAAGTGTAAATGCCATGCCTATCCATGGTGGTCGCAGTAGTTAATCAGCGAGCATTGGTACAGGTCTTTCGAGGGAAGCTTCGCCGGTTCGAGTCCTGGTCGGGGAATATTATTTGTTAAAATTCTCTGTTGTCACACGAAATAATTGAGGATTCTATAAACTTTATTGAAAACCATGTGAAGCCTTTTGAATCACAAATATTGATAATAACGATAAATGTACTGGAAGTGTCTGTTTATATTTTTTCAAATTTTTAACTTTTAACAATTTTTCACGTCTCTTTTTGGATTTGTAAAGCGTATGTACCATCGTATCAATTGTTTCTTTATCATGCATTTACCATTTTATAGCTCGGTTCGATTCTTTTAAGGGCTCTGTTCGACCCATGCGGTGCTAGTGTGGCGTAGTGGTGTTAACTTTGAGTATCGGATTTCGGGTCTCAGTACAGAAAACGTTTGCTGGTAGAGTATACTTTTGCTGGTTTTAATGAAGTAGTGGAATAACATTTAAGACTATTTAGAAGCAGTGCGAGAAAGTATGTGCGTTGGAAGCACTACTAGTTTATATAATTCTTCATTACACTGTGGTACAAAACGCGTGTGATAAAATTATATTTTCAAATATTATAATTACCAAAAAAGGTCTTAAGGAAGAGAACCAATATCATTGTTACAAGATGTCGTAACATTCAGACCGGTTTACTACTTAATGCCCACGAATAAAGTTATAGGAGGTAAATCGTTTCAAGCGAAAACAATCTTATAGGGTTGAGTTTTCGAGAAACTTTACTCGAAATTATTTAAAGCAGTACTCATTAATATAATAATGTGAACAAATCTCCGCTAATGTAAGTATTAACGACGTGAGAGACAAGTCAAAAAATTACATATTTGCAATTTTTGAAAAAAAATTGACTTGACAATTCCAAGAATAGAGCAATATGGTGTTTATGTCATCTCTTAGAGTACATTTAGCACTATCCCTATCAAAGTTTAAAGAAAAATTTGGAGTCGCTTTTGAGAAAATCATGTTTTTGTATTTTTTAAATTGCACATATTGCACGCAATATGGGCGACAACTAATATAATTTTCAAAAAATATGTACATGACTACAGAAATAACTCACTAGGAAGAACAAATTTTATTTAAGGAATAATCTCCATCTGAAATTTTGTAGTTGAAGAAGGACGCCAAATAAAATTCATACTTTCGCAATTTTCGAAAATTCAGAGTTATCCGCGAAAATCGGACCTATGTCATCTTAATAAATGTATTTTACTCTAATCTTAGAAGAAATTTGAAGAAAAAAATTTGGAACCTTTTTTTAACTTTTGAAAATGTCCCAAAGGCTTCGTGTAAAGAACCCCCAAAATTAAAATATCGGTTTCAAACTCAAGGGGCCATGAGACAAGCTAGATCGATCGAGAAGTATCAATTTCGGAGAAAACAGGCTAAACGCTTTAGTCGCTAGCTTTGTCGCTTTTAGTCGCTAACAGAAGGACGGACGGAGAGAAGTTTTGCTTTCAATTGTTTTTTCGGTATCAAGGAGCCATAAAACAGGGATTCTGATTGCACAACGTGTTAGGAGATGATTGTTTCTTAATTTAGCAAGTGGATTTATCCCCTTTTCGTTAGCAGGGCCCTGTAATAAGAACTTTTGACAAAAATCCGCCGTTTTTTTCGCGCAGTATAACTTTCCCTATATGTTGTGACATACAAAACTTGGCGGGTTGGATAGTTGGCGAACGTCAAGAAGTGGACGTGGAGCTTGAACATGCGCGGTTGTTGGGACTATGGTGCGCGCTCAGCTTGTTTATAACAATTGAGCGGATAGTGGGTGCGGTAAAATGCCAGATCGTGTGGCGAGAATTAAATTGTCATATATTAGATGAGTTTTCGGCGTTGTGTTCGTAATAAAGAGCGGGATGTTCAATAGTAGTTTTTGCAGTCATATTTCACAATAGGGAATTTAGGGAAATAATCGAAAGAAGAGCGAAGCAGAGGATCGGCGAATGAAGTCCGAAAGACGTCGGGGAAGCCTACCAGGTTGGTTCTACCAGGCGCCATTCTACTACAACCCAGAGAGCTCTGGTATTGTCTCGAAAAAGCTAGCTATGAACTGAGTAAAGGTCGTGACCGAATATTATGTTCAATTTTTAGATGGAAAGTTTGAATAGAAAGTCATTAAAAAATATTGTTGTCAGAAAGTAACGAGGGAAATGCTGGATCTCGAATAAATCTGTTATTCTGTTTACATGAAATCCAATGGATTATTATTGTGTAATATAGCACGTTAGTTGTGCAGATAGATAAAGAAATACTTACAGATTTAGCGTTTCTCCGTACGGAGGGCGGATCCTGTGGCAATTTTGCTGATCTCAGAAAAGCGAATTGTTACTGAGCAGCAACCCACAAATAGGCTGAGCTAGCACGGTAACGGGCTAATCAACTAATGATATTTGTTCCGTTAATAACTGAGAATTATTTCCTGGCGCCCAATTTCATGTCAGTTTGTTAGTAAAAATCGTGAAATCTTGAAGATTGCGGTCACAATGCGAACCTATTCCACCAGACGTTTAGCTGAGGGCCTAGACAGGTACGCGATATAGTTACCAAAAGATGAGAATAGAAAGCGCCACGTCAGAACGATCGCGCATCGCCTTTTCATGCTCGAGTAAAAACAACCAATCAGGGAATTTCTCCGCATTCATCGGAATTTCGCCGATAAGACGGAACGCGGTCATTTTGTTCGAGTCGCCTGGTAAGGAAAGTTGTTTCCAACATCGCGGACGAAGTGCGGATTTAGTTTACAGATCGTCTGGAAAAGCTTCACCAAGGTAATGGATTCTTTAGTAATGGAGTTCGATATCGTTGCAAATGATTTAAAAAACTTATTCTTGTATGTACAAATGCGGGAATCTGCGAACTGTTTCCATTATGTTCGGAATTATACATTGTAGAAGTAAAATATTGAAATCGGACGAACAGACTTCTTCTGCTGACAGAAATTTGCATTAACGCGATTCAGTTACACGGCACTAATGAGTATCTCAGTAATTTCAACGTAGACTGTCGTAAATTGAAAGTAGAAAATCGACTGCACCCTTATGTTAAAGGTATAATAGTTAACGATCGATTTTAATATTAAATGAATGTTGCAAGAAATTGAAGGGTTTTATTTCACGTTCGTTGAAATGGAGATGTAATTATATTACTCAGATTAGTCTCTGCTAATGAATTGTGTTTATACTCAAAGGGAGTAAATACATTCAAGAATTTGGTGTCTTTGTAAATAACTGCATATTTATTTTTTGCTAATAGTGTTACTAACGGAAGATTTCCTGTTGTAACTAAGGATATACTTCTATTGTATGTGTTTATTTTTTTAGGGTAATATCGTGTATGTGTTGTATTCTGTGTCGAATGGTATAATTGTTTAAATTTTTTGTCTAGTTAAAACTAGAATAGCAATTAATAGAAATTGTAACAAGACCTTAATGGTTAAATAAAAGCTCTCAATTACTCGAAATGTACTTGACTTTTCTTCTATTTGGATTAGTTATACGAGCCCATAACCCTAATGTGCATAGTGTTATAGGACTAGCACAATTATTAGTCGAGATTTGACAATTCCTGATCACGAGTCGTGTGGGCACGCGAAGTTAATCATCTGAACCTGATATAGGATGGGAAGGTGGTGACAATATATATATATATATATATATTGTATATATATATATATATATTGTAATGAATTACGGTCATTAAGATTATTTATTTAAGTTCCTTTACGCCAAATATACAATATAAGTGCCAAAAAATATACCTATAGAGACAATTGACGGTACACACACGCATGAACAATTTTTATAAATTCAATGAATGCGCGGAAGAAAGTAAAATGCTACGAATATAACACTATTTAGAGAATAAATTTTGGAATAAATTGGAACAAAAATCATCAAAATCGGACAAGGGATTCGCTTAATTTCGAAAAAGTTAGTAATCGTACATTCCGATCTAGTAAAAAGTGATATGCAGGCGCCATTCTTGCCAAGAAGAAAGCAATTATGAATAGTGTTTTTCGTTAATATGAAGAAAACGCCTGAAAGGATCGGGTTAGGATTTGACAAGATAAAGGAGTGAAAATTATCGAAATTTTTTTAAGTAGTCACGATTTTGGAGGATGTCCAGGAGGTAAGACTGAAATTAAGTGTTAAAACCTTTATTGATGAACAATTGAAACAAAAGGTTATGGGTTCGTGACGTCAGGATAATATGACAAGTCGTATTTTCGGAATAACTAATTAAATAAGGCATTGGTTGACAAATAAGACAATTCAGTAATTATTGTCGAAATCTTAGACACGGTTTGGAAATAGCGACAAGTTAGAGAAACGCTGATAATGTAAAAAAATACAAGTTGTGTTTGTTTGAAGTGAAATTATATTAGCTAGAGGCCATTAATGCATAGAGAACGAACGAGGCAGTTGCGATGTAGTGAGTTCACGTCGCGCGGTTTAAAACATTCGGAATTGTTACAAGTTTTGGAACATTCAGAAACAGTTTTATTTAGTAGTGCAAGTTTATTTTTAATAGTGACGTATTTATTTTTAAAATTATAAAAATCACGCAGGCGAACGCGATTACGAGGCGACATCGGGCGGCGAGTGTGATTTTATCACATACTGCGACGCCGGAGCAGTTCGAACCGGATCCCCCGGGCTGTGCCGGCGCACTCGAGCTCGCCTAACAACACGCTACACCATCACACAGTACACTCGCTCATCGTCTGACTTCGACGGACGCACCTGCCAGTGTTTACATTCGCACTGCACTATAGAATACGCTATACCGTCGTCTTTGGTTGCACTTATCACGTATAACACTCCTTAACCTATACAATCTTGCTTTCTTGCTTATATGTACCTTATAAACTAATCTTAACCTACTGTAATCCTATCTGCCATTGTTTTCTATACAACTTTGTATTAAATAAGTTCTGCACTCCCATTTCCTTCCTTGACTAGTTAACACAACATTATTGTTGTCTAATACTTTCTCGATCGTGACGGACCGTCATAAATCGGAAAGAACTTTTTAAGCAATTTCTAGTCTGACGAGGACGAATGAAGTGATCTGACCAAAACCTTATCACCTACACTGAACGACCCCCGAGATAAAATGCCCTTGAGACTTCTTTCGCTGATTCGCTGACTTGCGGAATCGATCACACACGATGCGATGATCCGTCGTCACTGTCGTCAAGCCGCTAATTTCATAACCATGTCCTTGATGATGTGTGGAGTCTCTTATCGTGGAATTGTGACTGCATTCAGTTTTCTTGCGTCTAAACAAATGCGACTGTTCCCATTCTTCTTTATCACCACAACAAGGGGATAGACATACGGGGTTATTGCCCTCTTAATGACTCCCTTTCGCTCCACTTCATCAATCAGTTGACGCACCTGTGCTTTATATACTTGCGGTACGGTGTGCTGTCTAGTGGAAAAGGTGTAGTACCTTTCACGTCCAACTGAAATCGGTAGACCTTCACTCGCTCCGATGACTCCCAAAAAACATCAACAAACTCTTCTAATAACTGACGAACTCGTCCCGGACAGCCTTCTTGGTCAATGACCCCTTCCACGGCCTTGCTTACATCCAGGAGGATCTCTTCCTTGGTAGCTTGTATCTCGTCTCCATCCACCACCGCCTCATCAGTTTCAGCGACCACTGAACTGCCTCCAACACAACCTCTCGATCGTAGCGTAATTTTCTTCATACCTAAGTCGACCACAGCTTGGTAGGCCCCCAATGCGTCCATCCCTATGATGACGCCACGGATCAGTTCCCGGACAACCGCTTCTTGTATGGTCAATCCCCCGACATTCAGTTCTAACCAGCCTGTGGTGAATGCCGCTTTCCGGTTCGTCATAACAATTCGAAGCTTCCGCGTTGGCCGTTCGATCAACTCCTGTCCGTTCTTCTGTACTATAAAATGTCTCTGACACCGCACTTATGCTACTGCCTGAATCCACTAGAACTCGGACATCCCTCCCATAACATATGCCTCGCATTATCAAACACTTACTCGACTTCGCGCCTTCAGCTGTTTCTTCCCGTAACAACTCGTCCCCTTCGACAACAATATTTATTTGTCAAAAAAACAGTAAAAACTGTACATGACGTGTGGGGAAAGAAATTTATCTGCGCACATTTTCTTGAGGGCCAGAATTTAAAAAAACGAAAAAATGAATTTAGAAAATAATTATTTTAGAAAATAAAGATATTTGAAAAATGTTTGTTCCCGAGTTATAGAAAATCAATTTCAACTGTAAATGAACTATAAGCAAAAGGAGTGCTCAACAAAACGTGCGCACAGTGAAGCTACATTTACGTCCAGAAGCAAAACAAGGGGCCATCTCAGCATTTGCTCAATGGATCAGGGAAACTGGACAAAAACCTGATCGAGATGGGGTTCATTGACCCGGAAGCTGAAGTACATTACTTGTTACAGGCGTATTAAATATTTTTTTAAATGTATACAATGCAAACATAAACTAATTCATTATATATCTTTGTTTTGTTACATTAAACATTATTTTTCTTTTTCACCATCAGTATAGTCTCTAATTGTATAGAAACAGTTTTGCAGCAAAAAAAATTTTACTTTTAACTTAAATTTGTGTACCGACTTTAATTGTTTTATGTCATCTGGCAATGCGTTGTAAAGTAACGTACATGTATTGTATGTTGATTTCTTGTACTGAGCTGTTGATACTGACACTTGATGCACGTGATTTCTACGGCGTGTGTTGTAATTATAAATATCAATATTGCATGAAAATATGTTCCCTCCGTTAAGTAGGTCATTTTTGACAAATATTACAGATTCCGTAAATAAATAGACAAGGCAATGGTAGGATTCCCAGCTCAATGAAAAGAGGCTTGCAGGAATCACGTGGAAGGCATTTTTTCATTATTCGAATAATTTTCTTTTGCAATCTGAAGGTCTGAATACTACAGGATGAGCTTCCCCAGAATATTATGCCATATCTCAGGCGGGAATGCACATTTGCAAAATAAACGCAACGAGCTGCATGAAGACTGACAGAATTTGAAAGAATTCTGAATGCATAGCATAATGAACTTAATTTAGTGTTTAATTCTGTTATATGTACATTCCATTTGAGGTTTGATTGAATTGAAAGACCTAAAAATTTTGTTGCCTCAACATCAGCTAATTGCATATTGTTCATTTTCAATGGAACATGCGATTTCCGATTTGAGATGCAAAAATGCATTGAAACAGTTTTTCTTTCGTTAACAATTAATTTGTTATTATTAAACCAATTTGAAACTTCTGAAATTGTACTATTTACTGCTTCTTTTTTGCAAAGAACATTCCTGTCATCAGCAAACAGAACCGTTCTTCCATTTTTAATAGACGAGGGCATATCGTTTACATATAACAGAAAGAGAATAGGACCTAAGATCGAACCTTGCGGGACCCCATGCACAATTGGCAAAGAATTGGAAATATAAGTATGTAATGTCCTTTCCTGCCAGTATGGTATTTCTACTCTTTGAGTCCGATGTTTAAGGTAAGAAGTTATCCAATCTAGGGCAATACCACGAATTCCATACGAAGGTAATTTTGAGAGCAAGATCTTATGGTCAATAACGTCAAAACCTTTCGAGAGATCTAAGAATATTCCAATGGGTACTTCATTTTGGTCTATTGATGAAGCAACATCTTTGAGAAAAGAAAAAATGGCAGTTTCCGTACATTTTGATTTTCTAAAACCGTGTTGTGAGTCTGAAAACGCTCTGTTTTTCCTGAGAAATGTTTCCATTCGTAAGTAGAAAAGCCTTTCTAATATTTTTGAGAAAACTGACAAAAGAGAAATTGGCCGGTAATTTTGAATATCATTTTTGTTCCCTTTTTTAAAAAGTGGCTTAATTTTTGCTGTTTTGAAAATATCTGGAAATATTCCTGTACATAAAGAAGCATTGAAAATGTGAGTTAACGGATGTATAAAGGCAGGTGCACAAGTTTTTAATAAACAATCCGGAAATTCATCTAAACCAGATGAATATTTATCTTTTAGTTTACTGACTATTCTGAGGATTTCGTTGGGAGAAGTTTCGGGAATAAACATCGTATCTAAAATTTTTTGGGAAGTGTAAAATGTTGAATTTTGTGATTTTAGTCCCTTCGTGAGATCAGACGCAATTCTGGAAAAGTGTTTGTTGAAGAGATTGGCAACTTTTTCCGGATTACTCGTTTCTCTTTCATTATCCTTTAAAATAACATTCTCTACAAGGTATCTACATGATGTGGTTGTATTTTTTACGATATCCCACATTGCTTTAGTTTTGTTACTAGCGCTCAAAATGTCCTGACTATTTTTCATTATTTTTGCCTGAACTATTACTTTTCTTAAAATTCTTTTATATTCTCGGAAGTATATATGGAAACCGGGTGATACGTTATGATGTTTAGAAATAAAGTAAAGCGTACGTTTGTTTTTACACGATGTTCTAATTCCTTGTGTGATCCAAGTATTACTTTTGCTTGAAATGTTTAATTTTCTCTTTTTAAGAGGAAAGCACGCGTTAAAATGAATTGAAAGCTTGGAGAAAAATAAATTATATTTTTCATTTGTGTCAACAGCGTTATAAACTTCGTCCCATGATTCCTTCATCAAGTAGTCCGTAAATAATTTTATATTAACTTTAGTGAATGCTCTGCACATGCGTGTATTATTTATCAGTGTCAGTGTTTATGTTCCTAGTAATTGTAAGAATTTGTGCATCGTGGTCACTGTATCCTAGATTATTCGTTATTATTTCATATGTAGTTGTGGTTTTGTTAATTATAATTTGATCTAATGCTTTTTGTGATTTAAGCGTATTCCGTGTAGGTACATTCACTGTAATGTCTAAATTAAAAGAATGAAGTAAATTGAGAAACTTCTCTTTTTCGTGGGATTCGCTCAGAAAATCAATATTGAAATCTCCACATACAACAATGGATTTAAAAGAGAGTTTACTAATTTTGTTCAGAATTATCTCTAGATTTTCCAAGAAAGTGAAATAATCTGAAGCTCGCTTTGTTGGAGGTCTGTAAATGCAAAGTAAGATAATTTTGAGCGTAGTAAGATGTACTACTGTTGTTTCAAAAACTTTTTCAACTGCATATAAATTGAATTCTGACAAGAAGGTAGAATCAATATAATTTCTTATGTAAATACACGAACCTCCGTAAGCAGGGCCCTTATTTCATTCCTTCGCTCTGCAATACGATCCTGCAAGGTAAAAGCTAGGAATTTGGAGTGTGTTTATATCATTTTGAGACAACCAATGTTCTGTAAAGCAAAAAACATCTATTTGTCTTAGATCACATTGTAATGCTGCCTCGATAAATTCAATTTTATTTGAAAGAGATTGCACATTATGATGCATTATTCGAATCTTTTGCATGTACCTACACGGATGTTTTTCTGCTGCATCTGACTGTAGTTGCTATTTATTTATTTCATTTTTACCTCGAGTGCGTGGTCGAAGGAAGTATCGTGTCCCAGCAGTGACAAGAGGTGAGGAAGGAGGGGTGACAGATGTAGAGGAATGAATAGAGGGAGAGGTAATACACGGATTAGGTTCAGGGGATAAGATAATTGGGTCCAAAGGAGTCCCAGAGGATGGAAGAAAACTAGGAGATGTGGGTGGGGATGGGTCTTTGGCAGGACACAGCCAAGTTTGTGAAATGATGTGTTTTGCAAGCTCACTACCGAGTGCATGTTTTCCGACAAGGTTCGGGTGAAGACCATGTATGGTGAAGTGTTTTTCTGAGAGAAAGTTTAGCTCAAACAATTTAACATATGTGTCTCTCAGATGCAGTTTCAAGGTATAGATATGCCTAATGTATTTTACGAAATGACAAAAACTTCATATTGCTCTATTCTTGTCTCTCACGTCGTTAATATTTACATTAGCCTTGATTTGTTGACATTATATTAAGGAGTACATGAGCTTTAAATAATATCAAGTAAAGTTTCTCGAAAACACAGCCGTTTTCTGTGAAAACTAGCTCAAAATTCCGCATTTTCAGAAACCCTCAAACTCCATTTTCTCACATATAGCAGCAAATTTTTTCTTCAAAATTTTCTAACGGATGCTGCTAATGACACTCTTTAATATGACGTAAAGTTTATTTTGAGTTATTTTCTTAAGAAAAATTATATAAATGTAATTTTTTTGAAAGATCTCTCACATCTTTAATATGCACATTACCAGCAATTTGTAAAATGCATTATATTTTTTAGTGTAAGTGCTTCAAATAACTTCAAATAAAGTATTTTGAAAACTCAAAAATTTTCTGTGAAAATGAACTTCAAATTTCGCATTTTTAGAAGCAATTTCCTTTAAATCGGCACATTTTTTTAATTGCCATTTAGGACTAGGTTTTTGTGTTCTTTGATATTCTAAAATTAATATTTCCGTTCTACTAATAGGAAATCGAAAAATTAAGAAAATGACAAAAAATGTAGTTTGTGCGGTGAAAGCTGGCAAGAAAGAGTATGTGACAATTCCAATTAGCTAGCGCAGACTCAGGGAAATAGAAAACTGGGGAGGAGAATGTAGAATAATGGGGGGGGGACAAATCGACTTTGCAGAGAAAACCTCAGCCTTCAATAACATAGTTCTTTGAGAGGGTCCAAAAATTTGAAATATTTGCAGTTTCAAAAAATTCAAGGGTAAGAGTGACAATCAAATTTATGTCATGTTTATAAGTGTTATTCACTCTATTCTTCCAAGAAAGTTGAAGAAATAATTTGCAGTAATTTTTGAGAAAATTTTGAAGATGTTTCAGGAGCTTCACATTAAGTACTTCCAAAATTTAAAGAATTATTTTCAAAATCACAGGGCTTCAATCGGATCAGATCAATCATGCAATATTCATTTTGGCAAAAAACTGAACACCGATGAAAACTGACAACACGTCAGAATCTTTTTTTAATTTCAACAAAAGATTTTTTATAACCTACTAGTGGACGCGGCAATGCTTCGCTCTTGCCATGTATTATGCTTCACATGCTACTGGTCACGCGCGATTGTTAATCACGTTTTACGGTACGCGCTGCAAAAAGTCTAATATAATAAGGACTTTCTCGCGAGTATGGGGTTGTTCTACGTCCCGGTTTGGACATGGTAAAGTATCCTATTGTTAAAACGCTCTCTCTCAAGTTTGGGCATGCATGCGCTATGACAATGTCTTGGAGAATTTTATTTTACTTGTCCGAGATAAGTTCAAGTAATAATTCCGGCCGTTTTTTAAAATCGCTGGGGCAAAATATGCAGCGAAGACACGCTTAAAACTTGAGGGTGCGGCGGGTTGCTTAGAGCTTCCGTTCATGGGCGCTTGAATCAGCATAAACGCATAGAATCATCAACGCGCGTCTATGTGCGACAGACGTACATTCCCATTATACTATTTCCATATTTTTTGCGCAAGTGGAGGCAATAAGTTGACAAAGTTTTATAGCAGCCAGATAAACGGTGCGACAGCGCGTAAAATACGAACAATGATTTTTTATATTACATTTAGGACCCAAGATATTGAAAATTTTCTTCAATTATTTTTTAAACAAAATGATAATGTGCAATGCTTTAAATCTACTTATTTGCTTCGCACATTAAACACATTTGCTTCGCAATAACACAATTTGATATTACATACACCAAAAATAGGAAAATTTCCTCTCACAAACAATTAATTTAAATATTATGTGTTCTTGAAAATGTATTACTTGGTGTTTATTATACCTGTCAAGTGTTTTGTGAAGTTAGCCACAATAATAATTTCTTACCTTCACTGGATGTCCTATCATTCCTACAAATTTGTATGGATTTCCATCAAGAGGGAGCATTTGAATGCCTATGTGTTTTTCACATGCATACACCATGCACTGGGACTTCTCCTGTCTTTTTGGAAGAATCTGTAAAATTGTAAGGAAAAAGTTCCGTAATTCAATAAAAGAAAAGGAGGAAGAGACAGAGGAGGAGTAGAAGTAGAAGAAGTAGTAGTAGTAGTAGTAGTAGTAGTAGTAGTAGTAGTAGTAGTAGTAGTAGTAACAGCAGCAGCAGCAGGAGGAGGAGGAGGAGTGGCAGTTGCAGTGGCAGTGGCAATAACAGTAGTAGTAGTAGTAGTAGTAGTAGTAGTAGTAGTAGTAGTAGTAGTAGTAGTAAGATAAAGAACTGGTATTTAGAGTGAATGAATCTTTACGTCGCATTAATAGATGGACAGATATCAATGAGCTTAAACTCGCCCCTGAGAAAACAGAGGCAGTTATCCTGAAAGGGCCAAGAAAGAAGAGAAGTATAAAATTCCAGCTCAGAGACACCACTATAACTCCAAGCAAAACAATTCGCTACCTTGGAGTTGTTTTAGACGAAAGTAATACATTTGGAGCGCATATAAACGCTACAACGTCTAAAACCGAAAAGAAAGTGGCAATATTGGCACAGTTAATGCCCAACATTGGAGGCTTGAGATCTGTGAAGCGAGCAACTCTCTGCAGTGCAGCAAATTCGATGCTTCTATATGCAGCTCCTATTTGGCACACAGCACTGAGATGGAAGAAGCAGAGAAGAACGCTAGAGAGAACGCAAAGAAAAATGTTGTTGAGAATAACCAGTGCATATAGAACGGTATCTACAGCAGCATTGCAGGTCTTGGCAGCTATTATACCAATAGACCTCCAGATCAAGGAAAGGTACATGTTACATAACGCAGACAACAACAGTAACGTAAAAAACGAAATACGTGGGAAAATAATACAAGAATGGCAAGAAAGGTGGGACCGCACAGTCGACGTCGCACAGTGGACTAAAAGGCTAATTCCGGATATAAACAGATGGTACACTTGTAAGCACCGCAATCTAGATTACTATTTAACACAAATTTTGACAGGACATGGGCAATTTCAAAACTATGCCAAAATGATTGGAAAGTCAGTAGGCGGTGTGTGCTTGTTCTGCGGAGAAACAGACACGGTGGAGCACACCATGTTTTCATGCTCCCGGTGGGAGAGACAACGAAGTAGCGTTGTCTGGCAAATGACTGATGCAATGGTCGCGGATACCATGATTGAAGGCATGATCCAAAACAAGAAAACCTGGACAGTTGTACAACAATTTTCGAAAAGTATCTTGCAAGAAAAAGAAAAGTACGCAAGGCAGTTCCAGTAATGGGAAAAATAGTACTATATTGATTGGATACGAAACATTGAAACATTCTCGAACCCCTAATCACCGCGGTGGACGGGGGAAGTAGAGTCAAGACTGTAGGAGAAGAAAAGACAGCCCACTGCCTCCGACGTGATGCCAGAGCGGCGGTTCCGAAGGCAGTAAGGCGGTTCGATATGGCCTCTTGTTTGGTTAGCTAAGGCGCCGACTACGCCAAAAAAAAGTAGTAGTAGTAGTAGTAGTAGTAGTAGTAGTAGTTGTTGTTGTCAGTGAACGTCTGTGAGTGTAAGGAACGTTTTCTGTGAGGAGATTCTGAATTCATGACTTGCTTCAGCAGCAGTAGCAGTAGGAGGAGTAGGAGTGGCAGTGGCAGTGGCAGTAGTAGTAGTAGTTGTCAGTGAACGTGTGTGAGTGTAAGGAACGTTTTCTATGAGGAGATTCTCAATGCATGATTGTTTGTTGTTTCAGCGCCCTGAAGTCATGCTAAGCATTAAACCGTTTTAACGCAGATAAAGTTATACACGCTGTGTGAAGACTGTAGTGTGTAGTTGTCTGTGACAATAGTTTATTATTAGTGATGAATGCGTAAAATTTGTACTTTTGCGGCAAGCCAGAAAAAGCACGCTTTTAAAGACGGTAACGGACATTGTTTCAAAACCGAGTGCACGTTATTTGAAAACTAGGCCGTTGCACCGCAGTATATTGCTACCGCTGCATGCAAAAAGCGGGAAGCGGAGTGTCTTGTAAGGTAATCGGCTCTGTGCACATCTCCGCGTTAACAAAGAACTATAGTTGTATTCAGGGGCGTAGCGTCCATGGATGTGGGTGATGCGTTACATACCCTGACAATATCAGCTATTTTATTTTAAAATGATTGTAAATTGTCAATTTGTTACTTTCTTTTTCTACTACAAAATATTTCATTATATTTCAAACATTGCGCCATTGAGAACTCGATTCTACACAAGGATGAACGGATCATTCTGAAATGCCGCCTAGCCTGTGCTATGAATCAGATGCACCGTGACCCGTTACATCCAGGGTGCCTACAGGCTGATTTACACGTTGCCAGTAAACGTGCCAGTTGAGGTTGCCAGCAACTGGCAAGTGGTGACTGGCAACGTGTAAACGCCTTGTTGCCAGTGACTGGCAAGACCTTCGCGCCAGTCACTGGCGATGCCAGCGGAACAAGAAAGTTTGTTTTACTGGCATGCTAACGCTCTCCCCCGCCACCACGGTGTCCGCCACGGCGATGCCCCGGGGGCATGTTTTGATTTTGCACTAGACTTGTGCATGGGACTTATTTTAGAGCTGCCTGATTGGACATTGAGTAGGCGCACGAAACGCAAGCGACACATATCTCTGAAACACATAATACACTTTGAAGAGACAGACAGACAGCTTGTGCATTGCAAAAGAGTAGTAGCAGGGCGCTTGTGAGAATATTAGTGAGGTTTATGAAAGAACAATCAGAGGCACCAAACAGTTATAAAACGTATAATTTATGTAATCCGAATTTAATGGTAATCCTTAATTGAAAACTTTTGTGGAAGTTTATTAGTGGAAAAAAATTATGTTCTTATTAAAGGACTTCTCATACTTTTTTTAAGGAATTTGGGATACAAGTGCCCTGCCACTACTCTTTTCGAATGCACAAGCTGTCTGTCTGTCTCCTCAAAGTGTATGTGTCTCACAGAGATGTGTCGCCTGCGTTTCGTGCGTCGCCTCATGTCCAATCAGGGAGCTCTAAAATAAGTCCCATGCACAAGTCTAGTGTAAAATCAAAACATGCGCCCCGGGGTCCCTACACGTGTTTACACTGCTTTATTCTTGCATGGTGATCAACCTAAGCTTAATATTATTATTTTTAAAAGTGATTGGGGAACAGAAGTTCTCTTGAATAACAGAAGAACGAAATGACAAGTTTGACTGGTTATATACAGCATCGAAACATTTGTGGAATAGTTTTTACCAGAACCGCGAGGCTAGAAACGCCGCATTTCTGGCAGTTGCAAGTAAAATGGGGATAGATATCTTCTCAAAGGTAGATTAAGTGAATAGGATAAAATGTTTACGGAACATTTGCTTTGCACACCGTCGTTTGAGCGCCGAAAACTTATCACGGAGCACGTCGCAAAGAGTATACATAAGCTAACAGCAGCTAGAAAAATATCTCATGTTGCATGCCATTACTAGCACTGTGTAAACAACTATTGCCAGTCGCACAGAGCGCTAGCGCTGTCCAGGTGCTGGCAAACTCGTAACTGGCACACTAGTACTGGTAGCGTGTAAATCAGCCTTACGAAAAAGCGAAACTTTAGGAAACTTCATTGTTCTCTTCGGTGTTTGTAAGAGAACAAGGTTAATTAATGAACATTGTCGTTTTATTTAAGTTTATGACCTTATTTTAATGCAATTAGAACTATATATTTGTAGCCAATTTAGGTTAGGGATTGTGCTGGTTGAATGCACAAGGGTATGTGACTGTGCAATACACATCTATGCCCTGGAATGTCGAGCACCACGCGATCCAAAGTGCCTACATATTTATGGAGTCGTATTTTTGTGTACAAATTATAGCACGTGAGAAACAGTTAAAAATATTTGTAAAAAATATGAGATGATAGAATTTTATTTAAACAGCCAACACAGGCTATGTTGAGCAATGAGCATACAACGATGGTATAAGGGAAAATAGGGAAATTCTGTCACTCTTCATTCGAGGGCTTGTATTTTCTAGTCATAATGAAAATAGGGGATCATCAAATAGAGAAAATTTGTCTCCGCCATACTGGATGAAACTCTTGACGTAAGCAGCAAAAAGGACAACTGTCAACTGCTTTTCATTACGTGCCTGTAAATTGATTGATTTTCTCTTTCCTATTATATTTTTATTATAGATCATTGTTTTCCATTTTATAAATTATGCCAATTCTATTGGGTTCGAAATGATATGAATTGGACAATTATGAAAATAATTGGGTTTGGTAGTGCTCTTTATATCATAGTATGAGGACACACATTTATATTTTGCAAGGTCATGAACTTAAGTCAACTTTTTCTAACTTTCAACCAGTAAACTACATGAAATAAGTGAGCCATTATTACTTTTACTGGACCAGTTTTTATTTTAAATATACAAATTATTTGTGCGCTCCAATTGATCAAAGTGACAGAAATGGTATTGGTGAATGAGAAATATTTAAATTATAATTAAAGTTTTAAATTATATTCTCATTTCTCTAGTTACATACCCTAAGCCAAAACTCAGGCTACGCCACTGGTTGTATTTGATGTTATCTGTCCTCAGTGTAAATCGCGCCCCCATTGCTTCTTCTACAACTCAACATTAGCGGGGGGGAGTGAAGCGGTGTTGCCAGCGCGCTCGGCGAGACTAACGGCGTTGCCGCTTGGAGCGCAAGTCTCGACCGAGCTGTTTCGTGGTCAACTGGACGTGGTACGGGTGGCTGACGCATGGAGCGCTAGCGTCACCGTATAACTACCCTGGTCGCAGTAAGCAGTAAGGGCCGGTTTCACCAACAGTCGAGTAAAGTTAGGAGTAGTTACTCGAGAGCAAGCATTAATTTACGATAGTTATTCTCGAGTAAAATATAAATGTTTCACCACGCTTCTGGAGGGTTATTTTATTCTAGAGTACATACTCTCCGTTTTACACCGCGAATCCGCTCAACGCGTAATTTTTCATACATAGCAGAGAGCGATTCTAGAGGCCGTGAGCGAGAATGATGATGAGAACCAGTGCAGACCAACGGGAACCTGTGATTATACTGCGATTTTTGTAGGAAGAGCTCTCAAGATAACTCAAATCCCATCTTCGCGATGGAATATGTCACGGCATTTCGTATCATTCACAGTCGTTCCGCTAGATTTCGCACGATCGCGACCGTATGAAGCAGCGCTTGCGATCATGCGACTTCTACCGGCAAGACCGAGAAAAGACGCGAAATGCCGTGACATATTCCATCGCGAAGATGGGATTTGAGTGGCCTTGAGAGCTCTTCCAACAAAAATCGCAGAATATCTTCTTTCATTTTTCAGTTTGGAAGTTCTTGGCGGCGCAGCGGCGTCTTAGGTTATGTCACCTATGTTAGGTTAGGATATAGTCTTCTGTGGTGTTTTGGTGATTTGAGTTAGAAATAAGCTACGCTTAGTTTTTGTATCTTTATTTCTTAATATTTCTTGATCCAAGTTTTCGAATATATATCATTACAAGTTAGTACGCAAACTTCTAGTTTTTAATTTCTTGCTAATATAGCGCTTTTAAAAATTTTATTATTTATTTTGTTTGTTTTATTTTTAAATGTTATTAATCTTTCAAATAATTATATTTAAAATGTTGAAAAGGGGTTCTGGAATTCAAGAAAACGTGCGCGTCTCTCCTATTCGCCGTATACAGTTTTACTGTGTTTATTTAACTGAATAAATAAATACGTGTATTCCTTGTAGTTATTATTTTTTCTTTTGTTATAGTATATTTACTACCTTTATTTCGTATTCTCATCGGTGAAAAATAAATTTATAAAGTTCTCTACAGTTTGTAATGTACCTGATGAAGTTATCATTGTACTTCACAAATAAAATACTTTGTTACTTTGTTTAAATGCCCTTAACAGACATCCTGTTTTGATCTGGACTCTGAAATGATCGCCTATAATCGTAAGATACCTACAATTCAGAAAACAACAATTTATGAAATTATTCTTGTATTTATTTTTATATTAATTTGTTGGTTTTGTAATTAGTATGCAAATTATTAGTTTATTCCGTATAGAAGAGCTGATGATTTTTTCAAACAACCTCGGGACAAAATCTCCATCGTCATAATTGGAAGAAAACAATCCATTCTCTCCCGCACCCATCTTTGTCTTCGCACTAGAGGATAATATTCCGAATAATCGCTGGAATCATCTTCAAATACCATAATTTGCCATCATCAATCGTCGAGCCATAACAACACGTCGGAGGTACATGCACATTGAAAACTGAACTTACTCCGTAGTTTACCCGACAGATTTTCGCGGTGTAAATTTACTCACGAATTTACTTCTCGTGTGAGCGATTTACACTCGAGTAAAGTGTTGGTGAAACGCTGCAAGAAGTTACTCTCGAGTAAACATGATTTACTCCGAGTAAACTCTTACTCTTTGGTGAAACCGGCCCTAAGTGCAACGTGCTTCCGGCAGAAGGACTACGCCCAGGCTGTAGTTGAGAATTTGCTGTCGTCCCTTGGCATGAGAAACTTGTGATGCACTATGATGCGAGTGTAGAAGTCTTGAATGGCAACAGTGACCTACTGACTGGAATTTCACCATTAGAAATGCTGGGGTCAGAAAAAAGTGGCGGGGGTTTGCCCCAGATTACACAAATTAGAAGCAGGAACGATGGACGGTCAATTCCTGGAAGATTCAATTAATAATGGCATTGTTTCCAATGAAGCTCTTGATACAAATGACGACCTAAATGATTTACGCAGTACTATAGCGGAGATTTTTAAATAAAGCAGAATACTCTACGAAGAAATTAGGAAAACGCAGAACACGAAATCTGAAATTAAGAAGGGTGTGAAACCTATCGGGGACACGGCCGAGCGGTTGCAAACCCGTTGGAAAGAATGGGAAGCAAATAAACAGAAGATGTCACCTACACGATGCCAAGAACCTCGGGATCAATCCCAACGGGAAAGAATTCGAAACATATAGGCATTCAAGTGTATATTAGTAACAAAGATGTAGAACTAGAAGTATTATCAAGCGCGAAGAGCATTGATGATCTAGCACAAATACTTGACAGGAATTGGCGGGATGATGCTTTCCAATCTACTCACATTATGACAGGCAGCCTTACCAAAATTAAAGGACACTTCGATTTAGCTATTGTCATTAATTCTGAGGAAGAGAAAGGAAACAAAATGTTAAAAAGCTTGTAAGAAACTTATCCGGAGATATTCTATGTATCTGAAAAAATGGAAGAAGGGAAAGTGGAATTCATACACCCTGTCACAAACACGCTGACCAGCCGTAGGGGAGAAGAGAAGAAATCTCGATACTTCTATCTCATTCCATTTGCCGTAGACAAAAATGGCGTAAATGACTTCGAGATTTTGTATGAGGCTCTAAAGAAATGGAAGGAAGTAATGCAGTCACATGCACGAAAAAAGATCGCTATTTCCGTTCCAGAAGGTCTCGACTGGAACTACACCAGAAAGATTTTAAAATGGATGTTCCTGCGGAGCGGTGTGGAAATCGTCCTCCTTACCCCAGGAAAGATCAACACACCCATCGCTCCTACAGGTTACTGTTGCGCGATGACACACACATCGGGAAAGGAAAAAAGACAATAATGGAAAGGAAGACGCGAGTAGTAGAAGTAACCAAGCCAACGTCCCACGACTCACCTCAAAGAACAAGGAGGCACTGAGAGGCAGAAATCGCCGGGAGGCGATAATAATAAAGCCGACATCGGGAAAGACCTTCGCAGACATCGTGAAAGATATCCGCAGCAAAGTCAATCTAGAGAACAATAGCGCAGATATACACGCCGTCAAACAAAATCCGGTTCTGTACTCCTGGAATTCACTAAAGCGATGCCGGAGAATAACAAACAGGCTTTCAGTGAATCACTAAAAAGTGCAGTCGGAGACGGTGGGGAAATCCATGACGCCACGCCAAAGACACTGCTAATAATCAGGGATCTGGACGCCGCGACGACGGAGGAAGAAGTCAAAATCGCTGTAGCGAAGCAACTTGGTGAAGAAAGTGCAAACTTCACAGTCCACGTTACAAAGCCGAATACCAGGGGACAGTACCTTGCTCTACTTGAATTGAAAGAAGAGGCAAAAAAAACTATTGGATTCGGCGAAAATAAAAATCGGCTGGACCAGGTGCACAATCCAACTCAGGGAGACATCACGTCGGTGTTTCCGCTGCCTTGATTACGGGCATGTGGCACGAGTATGCAGAGGACTAGATCGAAGCAAGCTGTGCTACAAATGCGGCAATGAGGGACACAAAGCAGCACAGTGTTCACAGTCGCCTTGTTGCAGTGTATGTACGGCGCCCGACGTCCGGAAAGAAGACCGAGGACATGATATGAGATGCGGAAAGTGTCCCATTTATCGGCAAGCGTTGACAAAGAACAAAGAATCTCGAGTATGATCCGCATACTTCAAGGAAACATGAATAGAAGCAGGACGGCCAACTATCTTCTAACCCAAATCACGGAAGAATATACAACAGGAGGGGAAACTCGTGCTGTTAGAGAGTACGGACTAGAGGATTCACTAGCGTCGTTTCCATGTGACGGCATCTATTTTAAGGTTCATGCGTAATTTTAAACGCTGCTTCGGTAATTTGCTCGTGAAGTAGCAGTGCGAGCTTATGAACCTTCTATCATTCATTTTATTCTCGAATTTAATTTCTTGCTGAAGAAAAGGTGATGCTCATGGCAACGTGTTTGTTTGTGACATTTCGTTTGCGAGCTTCTTTTGGCGATGTACGTCAAGTGTTGCAGAAGACAATGAGTAAATGTTGGGCCCAAGGCAAGATAAAGGAAATAAAGTTTCTTCAGGGTTTTCTCCTAGACGTGAAGGTGAGTGAAATATTTCGAGTTATGATGAGTTACTGTAATTGCACGGTATTTCCGTCTAGTATTGTGCTACTTCATGTATCATTCCGAACATTTCAGATACCTTAAGAGTTTGATGTAATTATTTTATAGGCCTAAATTTTAATAGTGTAGCACCTTTATGCTTGAGAATTTAGGGTGTGGTGTTCCTGCATTAGATTTTTCAAATATATGCTTTCATTACAGGTGACTCAGTGGCACCAATTCTGTAACCTGAAGCACAGAATGCAATCAGCGCGAGAAGTAAGAGAAGAAGAGATCTGAATTGCATGAAAATATCCTTGAGTAATTCACTTGAATACCACTGATTCATAAATAAATAGGCAAAGCAACGGTAGTATTCCAACCTCAATAAATAGGTTTTTATTTATACAATTTTTTTCACTAGCTTTCCACAACAAATGGATACTCCTTTGCAGTCCTTTTTGTTGAATTTAAGCTTTTAAATCTTGCCAGTTTATTACCCTCCAATTACATGGTTTGAATGAAAATGTGATGAACTACAAGAAAGAACGTGTTTTAAACTAATAATATTCATATTAGGATATGTAACTTCTTCAAACTATACTGCAGATCTGGAAGAGGTTAAAAGATCAGGAGGTCTGAATGACATGATTCTGGATGTATAACTATGTATATAAGAATATCTTCTCCTATCTACAATCTAGTGGAAAGAATTTCTGTAGGTTTGTAATAATTTTTAATGGTGTTGTCAAAATAATTGACTGTTTGTAATTCAATAACTACACATTTAAAAATCACCATTTAATCAGGATTAATAAAATGTATAAATATGTTACAGTGCGCTTTTATAGAATTTATACGAAATCCTAATGTAATTGTTTAAAGGTTCTTACGTAAATGTTTAATTAAACTATTTTTAACTATTGAACATGAATTATCACAAAAATACAGGTAATACACGCAAATATGCAGGTAGATATTTTCCTTGCAAGAAAAGTGTCATGAATGCAGTGTTAGATTCTTAGCTCAATTGATAGAGATGTCTGCATAACGGAAGTCATGAACTCGGATCCAAGAGGTTCCAAATATTTCCTCTTTGTGGCAATTTATTTCTAGTATGATTATGTGGTGTATTAACAGTTTTGTAGTCATGACATAGATTGAAACTAAAACAAATACATCTGATCCAGGATGTAAATAAATTTATGATTTATGTTGATATGAAACCATTTCTGCCACTTTTACCACTTATAAAATTGATTTGTTTTGTATTATAATATGAAAAGATGGTGGAGATACAATTATAATTTTATTAACACAGATACTAGATTTGTATGTCAAAATCTATTTAAATAGTAATTTGATGGTGTCTACGATACCAGATTCTTCTTCTTCTGTCTGTATTGTACCTCTATGATCATGTAAGATTGTTTTCAGAATAAATTTTATGAATACTATACAGAAAAAAGGTTGTTTTTATTGCCAATTTATTCTTCCCTTGCTCAAATTATTTTTTTATCCAGCGCGCAATTATCGGAGTACTTGCTGTTATGGAGGTTATTATTTACATCGTATGCCCAAAATTTGATGATCGTAGAGGATGATGGATGATCGAGTACCGTGCACCTCAGCCAGCTGGTTCAGCGATCAAGAAGTATCCATTCTGTTCACAGAGTGCAGTGTTGTCGATTTAACTCCTGTTACTTATTGTAGATGGTACCACACGAGTTTCCACTCCTGTTCTATATTCCTCCATGCCCAAATCAAGAGCGAGATGAAAGCAGACGTGCTAATTTTGAGTGATAAATATATTAATCGAAACGAGCCAGATTGGTTCAGTGATAAGTCAAGCACAGCAGCGATCTGGGTACCCGATCTGAGTACCCACAGGATACAAGAACACGGTACCGAAGATGGGTTCGTTTGGGTGAAGACTGCCGGGGTTACATACGTAAGCTGCTACTTCACTCCAAACGAACATATCGAAAATTTTCAGAAGAAATTAGATGAACTGGAAGACAAGATCGGGAACATGAGCAGCAAACTCATCGTCGCTGGTGATTTCAACGCTAAGGCTATCGAATGGGGTATGCCGCAACCGGACTCGAGAGGTCGGCGGATTATGGAAATGGCCTCCAGAACAGGACTGTTGGTAATGAACGTGGTACAGGACTCTTTCAGACGCCCAGGGTATATGGAGGCGATACCAGATGTATCATTTGCCTCTGAAGGAATGATAGGGCACGTGCATGACTGGAAAGTGACTGGAATACCGCCAGCGATCATCAATACATAACCTACAACGTACGCCCTGATTCACATCACAAACTTCTTAGAACACCGAGGTAACGACTTAGTTCACCGAGGTAACGACAAGTGGAGCCGAAGTGGTAGCCAATAAATACCACGGGCGGGAAGGCACGCAAAACGCTGAGAACAGAACTAACTCCACCATGAAGCCCATTGAGCGCGCATGTACGGCGGCGATGCCCCGGAAGAAACCACGGAATAACAGGGCACCTGCCTACTGGTGGAACGATGAGATTGCAGGCTTAAGAAAACAATGCCTACAATTAAGGTGTAGGGCCCAAAGAGCAAGGGAAAACGAGGATACTGAAAGGCTCTCCGCTGACCACCGCACTGCTAAGAAAGCACTTCAGAAAGCGATAAAAGAAAGCAAGATTTTTAAATGGCAGTGTACAGTACAGCAAATAGACAACGATCATTGGGGCCACGGCTACAGCGTTGTTATGAAGAAATTCGGATGTTTGACTAACATTGCTATGGATACGACAATGGAGGATGTGGCGAATGCACAATTCCCCACTCACCCAAGAATATTTGACGCCAAGACCACCCAACGATATCCCGCTCTTTACCGAAAGAGAGCTTTCGCAGGCGGTTGAATCGCTTAAAAACAGAAAAGCCCCAGGATCTGACGGCATATCAGCAGAAGCGCTGAAAGCAGCGCACAAAGCATGATCTGGCTTGATGCTAGATATGTACAACGACTGCCTGAAGCATGGCGTCTTCAGCACCCGATAGAAGATTGCTAGACTGACCCTCATCAACAAGGCAAAAAGGAGAAATAAACTCGCCGTCATCATATAGACCATTGTGCATGTAAGATACGACGGCTGGAAAGGTATTCGAGAAGCTGCTACAACCTCGGCTGCTGAAAGCAATAGAAGAAGCAGGGGGGCTGTCCCAACGACGACACGGTTTCCGAAAAGGGCACTCCACTATCCACGCAATTGCATCGGTAGTCGACACAATAGAGAGGGCTCAGTCCGGAAATCACCACTCCTGGAAGCTCACGCTATTTGCAATTTTAGACGTCAAGAATTCATTCAACTCTGCCAGATGGAGTGACATGCTCAATGCTCTCGAAAGAAGATTTAAGTAGTGTACTTGATGCGTGTCATAAAAAATTATTTAAAGGATCGCACACTCCTATATGATACAGACCAAGGCCAAAGAACCAAAGCACTGTCAGGAGGCGCCGCACAAGGATCGATCCTAGGACCATATCTATGGAATGTCACGTACGACGACCTTCTGAGAATGGAAATGCCTAAACTACGTCCAAGCATTTGATTGCAGTACAGAGCTTATGGAGAACAGCGTTGTCACTTCTCAGCAGTTCTTATACGCAACACTCGCCGTGCTGGATACTCAGATTGACATGAAATTTTGCCAGCTTATTCAGCACCTTTCAAAATCCATAAATATTGATTTTTGAAGAAAGAAGCATCGCAAGTAGCGGTTTTGCGACAATTAGTATGCAGACCTTTCATGACCTGCTGCCTGTCGAAGTGCGGAAATCGCCGCACCCCGCCGCTATCGTCAGGGTCTGAGTTGCCTGGGAGGGCATGCAGTGTGTTAAAAACGGGTGTTTACATAACAGGTTCGGAAAGACGAGAAGGTCGAACGCATGCGTGAAATCATCCAAATACAATTATTGCAAAGATATGAGCCTGTGAAAATGTTATCTCGTTATGGGACAAATAAATAAATGCATTTCACTTTTGTTTAGAAACAAAATTTTCACATTGATGGGTTCTAATAAAAAAGTTTCAAAACAATGACATCAAGTGTACTATATGTAAGTTTATTTTTCACGTTTCTTAAAAATAGCATTGGTTTACGATATACTTACGACTTCGGTAAAATTATTAAGAATGCGTGTTACTGTGCCGTTGAAACTAAAAAGAGACCAACGGATATAACCTTTGCCATCAGTCGTGAAAGAAAGAACACGCTATAAAATCTGACATCCATTGATAAACGTTTTTGGCACTACCGATACCAGTTTGCTCGTTAGGTCCTACAGGAAGCGCGGAGGTGATGAAAGGTCTTGATGCAAAACGTCTCCAATAACTATTTCTAATACTCTCTAACACTTCAAAATTTGAATAGTATGTGGGTTTTGCTTGGTGTTCTTCCAGCTGGTGAAATGTTGACAAGTTTGCTGCACTAGTTTTCAATACCGGATGTCCCGGATATATACTCTCTGGGATGTCCCACGGAAGGGGAGCTGTCTTCCCACGGACGACAGACGTTGACAACTCAGGGTTTCGCCAGTCTGTGAGTGTGAAGGTCACGGAGGACAAAGTTATATTTCCTACTGTTTTATTCACAAGCAAGATGAAATTTCGGCAGGGGGCCTCACCCTTTCTTCAGTTACGTACCACTTACAAGCCTGGAGAAAATTAGAATACCACTTGAACGAAAATAATTTCAAAACATTTTAAATAGATGGCTTAATATTAGAAATTAAAGATTTTTGATAAAAAATATGTATTATTATTTTTAAAAAACTGACCTTTAAATGAGAGTTAAAACTGAAATATCAATAGCAAAACAAGTCCAAATCCAGTTCGAACAGATTGCTTATTCATCACATACTGACCAAGCTTGAATTGTTTTGCGCGAATGACATCGATATTAAAGTCAATATTGCTAATTTTCAGTCTCAAGACATTTTAAACGTCCAATTTATCCACTTTTCTTATGTAAAATAAAGGGAAAATGTCCATTCACAAAGGTGAGATGACATGGATGGTATTAGATACTGCAAGGTTTTGTGCGGACAATGCATAATATTCTTTTCGAACACCCAGCTAATAATTCGTCTCATATTTGCATTTGAAAGCACATTTTACGACAGCTACTGGTTAAATGTCTTTGGAATTAATATTGTTAACTGTAAAATTTCTAATTCATTTTTAGATATGTTTAAATGTATTTCAATGTTTTTAATAAGTGAAATTCGAAAATTAATACTCTATTTTTCCTTTCACATCGCCTGTTGAGAATCGCTGAGAAGTATTCAAGATCACTGAACGACATGAGATGTTCTTTCGGAACGCACGAAATATGGTTTTTATTACCGTCTAAAGCAAGAACCATGATTCATACAGAAATGTGGTTGGTCTCATAACAAAATTTGGACTTCCCTTGTCATTTCATCCGCTGAATGTTTGTGCTTTTCTGCAATAATAAAAAAGTTTCTCGCACAGTGAAAATTTAAGGACGTCAAAATGTAGAAGTAATCACTTGGCTATCATTTATAATTAATTTCATGAAAATTAAACCATCAAACTAAATTACAAAATAACCACCATATTCATAAGAGTTCTGGGAATAACTGGTAAAAAACTCAATTGTCTAAGATCAACACAATTGAAGCTATCGTTGAATGAACATGTTAAGTATTTGCGCGTGAAACAGGATGGACGAGCCGAATAACTCCGAGCCTCCTGAATCGGCAACACAGCTTGCGGTAGAAAGAGAGAGTCTTCTGTAAAATTGTATTGGATAGAAAGAGAGGACAATACTCCATAAGGCTCCGTACTGCAATCAAATGGTTCGATGCACAATAGAGACATGGAGCTCGTTGCATACGCTGACGATGTGGGTGTGCTCATCACAGCGCATACCGTAGAGGAAGCACAACGTCATCTAAATGAAGCAATGCGACGCATAAAAAGATGGATGAACGAGTACTCTCTGTCACTGGCAGAAGCAAAGACCCAAATCGTTGTTTTTACAAGGAAACGTATACAGACGAGTGTCACACTCAGGGTCGGAGAAACATATTCAAACTGCATCAAGTGTGAAGTATCTGGGGGTCATACTTGACACGAAGTTGAGCTACTGGCCTCATATACGACGAGCAGCAGTCAAGGCCGCGAAAGCCACAAAAGCACTAAGTCGCTTGATGGCAAATACTGACGGGCCAAAATCTAGTAAGCGGCGCCTCCTTATGTCAGTAATGATGTCAATTTTACTCTAAGGAGCAGAAATATGGGCCAAAGCTCTAGAAATAAAGAAGTACCGCAAACGAATGGCGGCTGTGCAAATATGTGGAGCACTGAGGATCTCGTGTGCATACCGCACAGTGTCTGAAGCAGTATATGGAAGTCGTGCTTTATATACCCCAGCACTTGTACTGTATAAGGGGGCCAAGCCCCAGGGTGGATACCCGGGCGTTAGCCCCTAACTCGCACCCTCATCCGGTGTACAAGGACACCTTCCGACTTATATCCGGATCCCGCCGGAACGCAGTTAGCCGTCTCGGCAACCTCCCCATTCAATGCCTGGGTCTAGGGCCGCCCCGCCAGCTCGGAGCTACCAGTTATCCGGACTGGTACCGGAGTCGATGTCGCCTGTATGACTACGCGCCACTCACATGCGCACGGGATCACCGCGTCCCTCCTCTTTGCCCAGAGTATCGGGCCACTGCCACGACGAAGCCAAGTACCCATCTGGGGACCGCCCGGGATTTCTCCCGGGGGGCCAGGGGCCCCCAACCCGCCTTCCCACTGCCAACACTTAAGGCTATCGTCCTGGGTGAGGCCGTTACCAGTGACAACCTGGCTGAAGGTAAAGCAACAGCCGGACTTCTATATGTGAGATCCAGAGCACCCCGAAGGGCGTCCTTCACCCAATCCTGTCATGAGGTCGGACGGACACTAGGTCAACGCGCCAGGGGCCCAACTGAGGGACTGCCGGGTTGAACCGACGGCCCGGAGCTTGGCTTTCCTACTTACTGCCTACACCTTTAGGCTAACGACCTGAGATTGGGCCGCGTGCTCGGGGTCCGGGTGGTCGCCGCGCTCTCCACCAGAGGTCGTGGCCACCTACGTGACACACGCCTCCCCCGTGCGGGGAGGCGTGTGTCTGAAGCAGCAGTATTAGTGATAGTGGGCACTCCTCCAATAGATCTTCTCGCTCAAGAACGCCAAGACATCTGGCGCAATCAAAAAGTTAACGGCAGGGGCGAAGCAAAGAAGGTAGCACGCCAAGTACTATTCGAGAAATGGCAGCAAAGATGGGAAGAAGCTAATTGTGTAAAATGGACAAAAAGACTGATCCCCCGACTGGACACATGGCTAAATCGCGAGCATGGGGAGGTTAACTATTACCTTACTCAGCTCCTTAGCGACCATGGATGTTTTACAAAGTATCTCCACAAAATGCAGAAAGTTAGCAGCCCTAAATGTCTCTACTGCAATAATGATGACGCACTACACACTTTCTTCACGTGCGAAAGATGAGAGGAAGAAAGAATTCGTCTAAGCAACGAATTAGGCGCAGAATAAGTAACTCCGGGAAATATCATCACTTTGATGTTGCGCAACTCTCAATCTTGGTGTGCAGTAGCAGCCTTTCCGGAAAGCATTCTCAGACGGAAAAGTAGTGACAGTGACCAGTTAACCCTCTCATGCATAGTGTCCTCATGTGGGGACGGCCATTTGTTTCATAATTGGCGCCAAGTAAGTCATGTTACAATCGATATGTAGTTATCAATACTTCCGTTAGGATCTATAGTATCGATTACAGTACGTATCGATTACAGTACGTACGAAGTTCGAATGATATTGTGATATTTATTGAAAAATTTATATCCGTCCTCAATCATGCTTGAATTAGATTATTCGCGGTAACGAGTCAGTATGATTGATATTTTTATCATAATTTTTGGACATATTTTTTTATACAAAACAACATTTCTTAGTGCGTATTCTGTAAAATTCAAATGTCATCTAATAATGACTGGCTCAAATGGCAGGCAATATAATACTTAGTGAAAAATTTGCTCCTTTTCTCTAGTAATACTTCAATTATATCTCTATTCCTGCTCATGAAATTATAAACTACATTAATCGAAGTAATATTGTTTTCCCTTTACTATAAGGGATGAGGTATTGCCAAAAAAAGTAACATTCTGAAGAATTTCAAATTGCAGACATTTTAAATGAAGATTTCGGATTGAACGTAAAAGTATATGCAGACAATTACTTTATTAGTATACCCCGTGTAACTAAACTAAAAGAAATGTTCATATGGTACGTGATATGTTGGTACCTACTGAGAAACTCCCATGAGAGAAGCTTCTCTGAAAAAAAATTGAAAGCTCTGAAGAAGGAAGGAAGAGGATGGATATTCGACCAATCTAATGCTGTAGTATGATAAAGAAAGCCATTTTCTTAAAGTGTAACCTAAAAAAAATGTTTTTGAACAAAAATTTAAAATTCATTCATGAGAGGGTTAATAAACTCAAGGCAAAACTAACTAAATAGAAAGAGAAGACCGGAAGGGCAATTAGAATCGACACTGCCCTGAAGTAATGCTCACGCGGTTCCGGGGCAGTAATCACGTCGATTAGAAAGGTTTAGTGAGTTTAGTGAGTAGGAGTCTCACACAACTTCGGGAGAGCGGTGCCTCCCAAGTGTCCATGATGGATTCTCACAATTTCCCTCATAAAAACTATATAAAAAAAGTAGTAGTAGTAGTAATAATAATAGTAATAGTAGTAAAGGAGAGGGAGAAGGAGAAATAGAGGGAGAAAGAAAGAAAAGAAAGAAAAGAAAGAAAACAAGAAAAGAAAAGAAAGAAAAGGAAGAAAAGAAAGAAAGAAAGAAAGAAAGGAAGAAAAGAAAGAAAGAAAGAAAGAAAGAAAGGAAGAAAAGAAAGAAAAGAAAGAAAGAAAAGAAAGAAAGAAAAAAGAAAGAAAGAAAGAAAGAAAGAAAGAAAAGAAAGAAAGAAAGAAAGAAAGAAAAACACTCACCATAATCTTGGAAACTGGTTTTTCAAATCTTGGACCTAAAGCAGTTTTCCGACATAGTCTACTGTCATCATTAAATATTTTAAATTTGTACTGAAAAAATATACATTACATTCTTTTCAAAAAAATCTCAAAAATATTCACAAAATATGTTACTTACTTACTTACTTCACTATTAGCAACAAGAATGAAATTTTCCACTCCAAACTTAGGATACACTGTCATACAATATGGGATAGCACTCTGCTCAATTCTTTCAATTAAAAGAATTTTCAAATCATCTGGTTCACTGCAAACGAAGACAAAAAATAATAATTATAATAAATATATTAATATTTTACAACAGGTTCTGAATAAACATATCCAACCTGTGAATCAAATCGTATTCCACCAGCATTCTATCTTCACCTAATGAATATAAATGCAATTCATCTTCTAATGATCGCATGAACATCATATCTCTTATGGGTTTAAAGTGACTCTTTTGCTTCCCCAAGAATTCAATTTCAGCACCAGATGGATCTTCACATCGATACAAACAAACTCTCATTTCTGTGTCCTAAACAGAATAGTTTTAAAATGTTTAGAACATATATTTCATTAAGAAAATCATAAAGATCTGAAATACTTTCAGTTTATACTAACTTTATGTGCAATCCATAAAGAATCATCTGATATGCAAATTTGAGTAATGGGTGCATCCACATGAACATGTGGTGTCTTTGACAGAGGATTTAATACTGATGAATCAAGAATCCAAAATGAGCCATCTGCCAATCCACATGCCAAAAAGAACCCTATAATGATGATTCAATTTACAAACTGTGTTTATGGTTTTTAATTCAATTAATTTGATCACTAATTCTCTTCAACATTTACTTAATTATAACAAGTAACACAATAACGTCTGCTATTATTTAGTCTTTTTTTGGTACTATTTACAATTATATTATGTATATAACATTGCATAAATCTGAAGTAGGGCTGCATATAGCTGAACATTACCGGGGCATTTATTTATTTATGTATTTATTTATCTATTTCAAAAATCTATTAGATAGGAAAAGGAATGAATTTTACCCATAGCATAAAATAAAAGAATTATTATTTAAAACTCCACCCTTCCTGCTCTGTCCTGCCTCTCTTCCTTCCTGCCCCACCCTGTTGGAATTCATTTTCAAATTTGTACTAGAATTACTCAAAAACCTCATTTTTGGAATGAATGCAAGTACATACGATACTAAATTTTATAAACTTTTAGAAAATCTGGATCCACTTTCAGCAATTTCCTCATTGTTTTCAAGGTATATACAAAAACCTGTAAGTGTTCACTTAAATTTTGCTTCAATGAGTGGGAAGAAGTGGTGTGATTTTTTTCAAAGCCTCTTGAAGAACTTCCTCTTCGTATTCATGAAGATCAAGTGCGTAACTTTCATCTACCCCAAATACATGGCTAAACATTTAATGCGCAAGTTTTATCTACCCCAAATACATAGCTAAACATTTAATGTACATGCACATTGAAATTTCCAAAATTACAGATTTCATATATTATTATCTGGATAAACTATAAAAGCATTTTTTTTCTTTGAAAAATTCTCATAATGTATGTAGTAAATAATTTAAAAAATTATGAAATAAGTAAATTTGGAGAAAAAATATTAAATATTCACTTAGAAATAAAAAAATCAACAAGATCTGCAAGAAGCTCAACATTGTAACATCGCAATGAAGTAAGAAAGTGGTTCATTTTTCTAATCCAAATCTTCCCATCGAAGTTGTTCAGGTTGACCTACAAACTTACAACATTGCCTTGGACGTAAGTGTACAATACTTTGAGAACGCATGCATTAATATTTAAGACGAGAAAGTCACCTGATGGGGCAAATTTCACAGCTGTCACTCCACATTCTTCTTCATTGGAATTCAAATGCGTTTCGAGCACTTTAGTTCTAGTCTTTATAAAATTATACAGAATGACAGAGCCTGATGCATTACCCACTGCAAATTGTTGTCTGAAAAGTTATTTTCAGAAAGCTGAATAAAAAAATGTTTGTGTAAAAAGTAATTATATAATCAATATTTAAAATTCCTGGCATCTAATTCTTCATAAAATAACTTACTTTCCCACATGACAATCCAGTGCTGTTATAGGACTTACACACTTGTCCAGAATAACCCTGTATGTATTATTAATAAAGTTCACGAGTCCTATGTCTCCATCAACTGTGGCTGAAAATTGAATAAACAAGCCATTGATCACCTCAATAATTCAAAATCACCACAATAATTCAATTACAAAATAATATTTTATCATACATATCATAAAATCTCCTATCACAAACGGATTCCTTTCCAATGTTGCATCAGAAGGAATTCGCAATTCATCATTTTTTTCTATGCGTTGATCTATTATTTTCTTCAGGCGGCAGAACATTTTAGGATGTTTTCCCTTATCAGTTTCATGCTCAACTTGTTCAGTTTCTTTTTGACTTGCTGATTCCTGTTTTTCAAAATCCTTGATCAAGTTCCTCACAATTAACTCCACCACCTTTTGTGTATCAATAGCAAACTTTTCTTCAATTGCTTGAAACACATTTTCAACCACCAACTCAGTGAGACCTTTTGAATCATCCACATCCTCTTTTTCCAGTGCTTCCTCAACTATACTAACTGTATCTATCATCTCCTCAAGTACATCTCTCACGAAAATTTCATTTTCTCCATTATCATCTATTTTATGATCAAATGACTGCATTATTTCACTCATTACTGCATGTGCAACATCTCTCGAGTGTTTTACAGGAATATTTTCATCGACTTCTGAAAAAATTGAACTTAAAAATCCTTCAATGAGTTCCTCTGTATGTTCTAATGCAGCAGACAGTTTGCTTTCAACATGATCAATAGCAGTTTTAATTACCTTCTGAACAAATCCTTCTTTATCAGTTTCATTCACATCCCATTCTTCCACATCTTTCAGTACATCATGAATAATATCCCCTATCAAAGCTTCATCAGGATGTTCTGTTGATTTTTCTGGTTTCTTTGTAGCTTTTAGCAAAAGTCTGAGTTCTGCTAATTTCTCTTTTTCTTTTTCAAGAACTCTCTCAAAGGCTTTCTCCAAAGCATAGAAAGGTTTAAATGGATCCATTCTGTCACTTATTGTACCTGAAAATTAAACAGCATTTAGTTTTTAAAATACGTAATTATGGAAGAAATAATTGTGAAGGTAATGAATATTTCCATATAGATTTCTCTTTTAAAAATTCATAATTTTTTCAAAGTCAAGATAAAATTAATTTAAATTGCAACCCTGCAATTTAGGTAAACATATAATTCATTTTTAAACTAATTAAATTCATATTTGAAGGAAAAATCCTTGAGACATACTGCAATAATTATAAAAAATCATGGAATATTATCAAACTTACAAGATCCATCTTTTGCTAGTTTATCAGCAGAGCCTTCATACCACAGATGGAAGTTGATTTCAGTGATTGCACAAAGCTGAAAGGATTGCACCCAATACAAGATCTTCATCATTTTATCATAGAAACGAAGTTCTCCAGATACATTCCCTGTGATAATAATCCTAAGGAAGAATTTTAATATTTTAAGGTTACAATACACCAAAATACTTGAAAATTGCATTAATCATCATAGAATGTAGAAATTAGAAAATGCTTAAATTTTATAAACACACATACATGAATTAATTTAGTAATAAAGATTTGAATATGTAACTATTTCCTTAGAAATTATTTATTAACTAAAGAACATGATCACAAAGATGTTGAAAAGTATTTCAAATATCTAGTTGCATAAGACAATGTTTACTTACTCTTTGTAAGCTTTGATAACTTCTACGGGTTCCTTATCAAGAACCAATGTCTTCAATAAAGTTTTATTATTATTGCAAGGTATTTCATTATTGAATACTGAACTAAAGGGAACATCACTCCACATAAGTAAATGACCTGGGGAGTAAAATGTCAACAAATTATTAGATAATTTATTAACTTTTTAAATACAAGGCCACTGAAACTATAAATTACTAAGAAATAAGTGAGAAAAAGGAAAAAGAATGTTTAACATTTTGAATTCAGAATGCTTGTTCAGTTGGAAAGATTTTTAAAGAATAAAACAATTAGATATACATATTAAAAGGGCATATGTTATACTAACCAGTATCTGTTGTTGTTAGAGCATAATGGGAATAATTCTGATACACAGAACAGCATAATTTACAATTTACTAATTTACTACTTTTGGGTTTTTCTTGAATATGAACAGTCAAATTGTCATCTTCCTGAGTAAAGAAAGATGTAATAAAACAATTGAAAAGGTTTTTAATATGATCTCATTTGTGATGAAATAGAACCTCACCCATATCCCAAACAATACACAAGATTCTGCAGTCAACATAAAATCTCCAGTCTTATCTTCACAGAACACAATACGATGAATTTTTCCATATTGAAATGGTAATATAAATTCTCCTAAAAAAATTCAACTAATTTTTCATATTAAAATGACAAAATATATATTTAGATTCATTTATCAAATCTATACCGTTAGGTTTCTTTTCACCAAAAGTCCACTTCCAACAAGCTATAATCTGATCCTTCGAATCACTAACAGAAACCAAGTAAGTAGCATCAGGGCTCATTCCCACAAGTGTAGTGCCATCTTCACCATGAGGATCAAATATTGTGCAAGTTGGCAAGCTATAAATGCAAATACTCTGAATAAAGTTGTTTTTTTTTATTAAGAGAGAACATGACATTTTAAACTCACAATACTTTCAAATCATACCAGGTTTCACTGTTCCACACAATAATAACATTATCTTTTCCAGCATCTGCAGTGACAATCCATTTCCCAGAACTATCTGAAGCAATTGATGTAATGCAATTTTGCTGGAAAATACCACGAGAACAATAGACTTCCAAAATTGGACACTCTACATTTCCAACATAAGGGAAATAGCTGAATTTTAATGATAAAAAATTAGTTTCTATTGAATATTATTTTCTTTTGATTTTTATGACAACATCTCAAAACACCGGACAGTCTTACATGGCCTTGCAGAAACTTCATCACTTTATCTTCATAATCATAAAGAACACCAATATGGGCTGCTGAATAAAATATACTTTTATGGTTTTCAGAAGTCAAGTTCACAAAAGGTACATGCACATTTCTTCCATAGCTCCAACGAAGTGTCTAAGGAGAACATAAAAACTTCATATAAAAATTCAATATAAATTTCCAGTAAGAAAAAACCTACAAAATAAAGCCTGTTAAAACAGAATCTTACAAATGGAGTAAATGATGAATCAAATTCTGTTTCACTGCCCTCTACTAAAGCATCGATATCTGTTATTTTAGATTCTTCTTCCTCTTCTTCTTCTTCTTCTTCTTCAACTTTTTCTTCATGAAATACCTCGGATGCTGAAAGACTTTCAGATGCTGAAGTAGATGAGCTACTGGCACTATCAATGGTCAATGTCCAATCCATATTTTAATTTTATGAAATTATTAATAAACCTACTGTCAAGAAGAAAAATTATTCATAAATATAAAGACACATTATTTGAACTTAAACTAATTTTCTTTTTTAGCAGTAACATAATTTTTTTCGTATTAAATTAGTTCACAATAAGGTGATCAGATATTCCCGATCATTTCGGGTTCATTATTTTTCTATATAAAATTTGAGTAATTATAATAAAAAAATAATAAAGCGAGAACAATACTTAGGGCCATTGTTAAGATGGTTGTTTATAATTAGTAATAATTATATTTCTACTTTAGATACCGACGCAATATTTAAATGGCTATGTGGTTTTATTTTTTCCTTTTTTCACGAAGTTAGAAAAAATGTTTAATGCATGCATTTATAACAAACTTTCACTTACAGAAACTCTCTTTTCCCGGATAATTGAAACTTTTCCAAGAGTTAAAACGAGGAGAACAAGCGTTTTCTTCTAATTAAAAAGTCGACTCTCTTTGGATGTTGAAACAATTGTCCTATTGCAATGTAAGAAAATGTTTATATCGCGCGTCGTCATAGAGATGGAAAATCGATTATAAATTACGTGTTCAATTCACAAAATATCATTTTATTCCCGAGAGTTTTTCGAGAATTAATCACTCTTGCTTCTTTATTCGAGGGACTTATGTCTTGAAAATTCACGAAACATGAGGCAAAAAAAGATGTACAGTATACCTCGGAAAGGGGGGGGGACACAGGCCTCCCTAAAATGAAAACTTCTGTGAATTCTGTTCATGCCAACAGTTCATAATTCGGGTAGTTAAGTCAAGAAATATAAGCAAATTGCAATAAATAATTACATACTTCACTTTGCTTCAAACATTAGCATTTAGCAGTCTGTCTAATCAAGTTAATTATCTTAGGACGAAACGCTTTAGGTATACAAGTTACGCAGTTAGAGATCACATTTTAAGGAATTTGACCACTGTTTCCCGTGTTTTTCATAGAAAGATAGGCCAAGGTAATAAAAGAAGTTAGCCTAAAACCAGCCCAATATAATTTCTATCCAGACGGATCACAACCCGCCATTAGTTCTAAACCTTCTTAATAATCGCGACTACTATAAATGGATCTGACTGAATAAGTAAGAGAGAGAAGGAATGCGTAATCTGATTCTGTCTTGTGCTGACGGGCATTTTATCACTATTCACTTCCTCTACAAAAAATGCTTTCGGATGTGTACGGAAATTCGAAAACCGGATCTCAGACATTATTTTGTAAAGGAAACCACTTCTCATTCATCCATGAAACTTGTGTTTCGTTATGCCAGCGTTAGGCTGAAATGTGATTCATGCGGCTAGCATTTCTTCACCTTCTATCCGTCACCCACTCGTACATAATGCCTTTCGAGCGGCGATCGTTCAACAGAAAGGATTCGCACGCGTCTCCGTACAAGAGGTGCCGGTCGCCCTTTGAAGAGGGCATAATTTTAAGAAAATTGTGTTTAAAGAAATGTGAACCATGTTCATGCCTTCATTCGCAGTTTTTTTACTAAAAATATGCTTAATCAGGCAATGTGTATTCAGTGCGCCGCTACCGGCGACCACAGAAATCTACGACGGTAAAACTGTGCCACCCACGATGCGTGCACCCGGGAACCCCCCACCTGCAGACACCGCGGTAAGAATAAATTGTTTTCGTAATCAAGCATTTTTCTAATAGCATTAGAAGATAATTTTTTGTTTTTTCAGGTAGAATTTATGAAACGTTTTGGCTACCTTGATCCAGGTATTCCGAATTCTGAAGCCTTGTATAGAGAGGATGCAATAATAGAAGCAATAAAAAATATGCAAAAATTTGGAGCCATTCCACAGACGGGAATTCTAGACAACAACACACTACAGGTTTTATGATATACTTAATCTGAATATCTGATAATAAATTATTACTAAGCTCTTGGTCTAACATTTTTCCGTGTTGATATTCCGATTGACAAGTTAATGAAGCAGAAGAGATGTGGGGTTCCTGATGTCATACGTAGAAAAAGAATCAAGAGATATATTGTTGGTTCTGAAGGCTGGAAAAAGCGGAATATAACTTATTTGTAAGTGAAACCCAGTTACGAAACCATTTTAGCGAACTAAATCCATTCATTCAATTATTGGACGTGCCAATAAACCTAATTAATTTATTTTTCGTATGTTTCGTTTTGTGTCCAATGTTTTTATTTGCGTAAGAGCGAACAAGTGGGTCACATGCTAGAGAGCTTTTTATGAACTTACATCACAGCCAGTGCATAAAAAATAAAAAAAAAAGTTTCTGCCTCCTTGTGTTACAAGTTGCTACTCATTTCAATCTTTCTGTTTAGCATTGCAAACTGGACACCAAAATTAGGAGAAGAAAATGTGTTTCATGAAATGCAGAAAGCATTTAATTCATGGAGTGGATATGCAAGACTATCTTTTCAATACAGCCGGGACCCAAATGCTGATATTATTATAGCTTTTGGGCGAGGTCCACATGGTGATTAGTATGTCTCAAAGAATTTTCATGTTTTGGCAAAGGATATATGTCTACTATGCCTATTATTTCATGCCTATTTTTCCATTTAGTTACCCATTTGATGGCCCTGGAAATATTTTGGCTCATGCCTACTTTCCTTATGAACATGGTAATTATGGGGGTGACATTCACTTTGATGATGATGAAGAGTGGAAGATGAGGCCTGGAGAATTGGAGAGTGGTATGTTTTTATCTTCAAAAGCAGAAAAGTCCAGCAAATATATCCTGGGTTAATTGTTTAAAACTAAAATTATTGAATGATAATGTTTTTTCCCATTAGGTGTTGACTTCTTTACTGTGGCTGTTCATGAGTTGGGCCACAGTTTGGGACTTGCTCATTCTCCAGTTTCTGGCTCCATAATGTTTCCATATTACAAAGGTTATCAACCTAATTTTCAATTGGATTATGATGATATTTTGGCAATGTATGAATTGTACAGTGAGTATTTTATTGAAACAACAATAATAATACATTTTTTAGTTTAATTGGTATATTATTATTCTATTTGCCCTTTTTATTTTGTATTACATACAATCACATTAAAAATTATGTTTATTTCAATAGTTATACATAACATATAAAAATATCTGTTACTTGTAATTATTGAAATAAATATAATTTTTACTGTGACTGTCTTTATTTAAAAAAATGAATTTAGAAGAAAACTATACCAATTAAACTGAAACCAGACTGTCAGTTGAAGATAATTGTGAACAAGTTTAGTAATATTCATTTAAAAGGATTGATCAATAAAGCATTAAAAAGAAAATCTATTTAAAGAAAAGTACATAAAGCAAAACTCTTTTGTTTCTGATCCAATGTTAATACTATCATTTTATTTTAAAACTTTGTAGGAACAGGGAAATATATCATATACGTATTTTTTGAAGTTTTCATCTAATTTCTATCTTAAATTTGTGATATACTTTCATTTATGTACATCAGATTAGATGAATCACAATTTTCATCAGATATGACTACTGAAAGCATTTCCTTTAATTTTTTCTGTTGAAAATTAAAATTTTCTTCGTATGAGAATGGTTTGAATGTATATGAATAAGCAAGAATAATTTGAATTTATGATCTTCCTCACACAACATAAGATCAATAAATTTCTTTTTTTGAATTACAATTTGCTTTTATCTTCTTTCTTTTAAGCTAATATCTTTTTTGAAATTGTATCATTTCTGAAACATTCTAGAAACAAAAACCTACAGGATCGGTTTTGCACACTTTGTGGTTTCTCACAATAATTTCTTACCATCCATCAGTTTCTAGAAATCTGGAAGGGGATACTTCAGTCACACATACTAATACTAATGATGTAGATGAGGAATTTGATGATCATACTGAAAGTAATGGAGATGAAGAACATGAGAAAAACAGTACTCCAAGACCTGATCATAGTGATACAACACATGAAACTTCAGATGGATCTGATACAACAGAAAGTTCTACCTTTGTGGTCCCTACTTCAACAACAATGCAACCAGAATACAATGTGACATATATGGGAGATGATGAAAGTGTTGATGAGCATTTACAACATGATTCAACAACTCACCATCCAAAAACAAAGAACAAAATCCCAAATCTTTGTGATGGGAAACCTGACGCAATTTCTGTGCTTCGCAATGAATTATTTGTATTCAAGGATAAGGTGAGTAACATTCATTTTACTGAATACATGTTCATTCATTTGCTTTATTTCAATTAAGAATTTTCTTTTGAAGTATGTGTGGAGAATGCCTGGAAGAAATGAAGTAATCCCAGGATATCCTGTACCAATCCACCAGTTGTTTTGGTCTTTACCTGAATTTGTGACTGCCGTAGATGCTGTTTACCAAAGAGAAATCGACCAAAGCATAGTTTTATTTACAGGTACTTTGAATTTGTTTATTTATACGAATAATTTTTAGTATTGGATGTTCAACATTCAAAACTTTTTAAATAGTCTGATATGAATGTTTATTAGTAAAAACAATTATGATAATGAATCAATGAAATTACCAAAAAATTAACACAGCTTATACCACAACTTCTGAGAGGGTTCAAGTACATTCCCTACATGTTACAGACTTTGTATAGCCTTGAGTTCCCCTACTCAATAAATTTAATTTTCTGTGGAGAATCTTCTGGAATTGGAGAAAAAATGTATTTTTTCCTTTATGATTCCTTACATAATTAACTTGGTACATTTTGTGTACTTTGTCACTATAGGTCCCAGACAATCTTTCCCAAAAATTCTTTTTAATATTCCCTTTTATGTTTTCATTGTAAGCAAATGAAATCACAACAATTATATTTTTACTTAAATTTATTATTATTATTATTTGAAATTCCTCATTTATTTTGAAATTTTGCTGTTCCCTGGATTGTATTTGACAATTTGGCATCATTTCATACAACTCTGAGAAACAGAAAAGTTCATGATTTCAGTTTTCTTGCACAAAAAAATGTTATCAGGATAACATCATTGAGGTTAAAAAGAAATATTATTTGTTGTGCAATTAAATGATCAAGAGCTGCAAAGGGGACAAGGTAAGTTTTACAAACAAACAAGTGTGAAATTGTGCCATTACTAAGCAACACGTCTATGCATTTAAAAACACAAAAATAATGAATAGGGTTAAATATTTGTGTGATTAAAAGAGTTAGCAATATTCAGAGTGTATTCAATATGATGAGCGTATTCAGTTGTACCATTGTATGTTTTGTTAAATGATCTCTATTTATATATTTTTATTATTACTATTATTGGATTGTAGATACTAGAATGACTTGTCCCATGTCATATGTAACAGCCAGTTGGATAAAATAAAAATTTATTTTATTGTATAGATGCAAATACAGATAAGATTGTTAAATTATGTACTGATGCTAGATTCATTCCTTTAAAAAGTATATGGAAGTAACGTTCAGTTGCTAAAATATTATTTTCAAGGAGAGTATTCAGTAATGATATAACACAATCAAATGGAGAGAAATTGCTGTAGTTGTTGTAGAGGAAGTCACCTAGAAAGCAACAAATTTTTTTAAATGCTGTATTGTCAGAAAATTAAGAAAAATTGTACATCAATACTATTAATGCACTTGACTGTTAATGTTAAGCCACGAATTGGAGTAAATACCTAAAAAGAAAACTGCTACAATTTCAGTTTATAAATGAACGAACTTGTTCATTTTTGATATGTTAAGAGTACTCTTCGCCCCCCACCCCCACTCACACAATTAATAATTACGTTTAGTATGAAGAAACATGGTACTGTTATTTATTCATCTAACTTACAAGATATTTTAGGATATTTACCAAAAGACTTTTATAGTTAAAACAATGCCTTTTTGTATTAGAGAAGATGAACTCATTGAAGCATAACTAATTTGCAAATAATTTACATTGTTCAACTTTTTTTTTCTTTCTTACAGGAAATCAATATTGGGTTCATGATGGTGACAAATTCATAGAAAATAGTCCTCAACCAATTACATCCTATGGACTTCCCAGCACCTTAAAGAAAATTGATGCTGCATTTGTTTGGGGGAAAAATGGGAAAACTTTTATTTTCAGGTAAAGCATTGCTTACAAACATAATACTGAATGAAACGTTTGTTTGAACATTCAATATTGATTATTTCTCTTGGCAGTGGGAACCAGTACTGGAGATACAATGAAACTACTCACAAAATGGATCCTGGTTACCCACATAATGTTTCCCGATGGAGAGGTGTACCTGAGGATATAGATGCAGCTTTTACTTGGACAGATGGTACTAGCATAAATCCATAAAATTAATTTTTATATTTTCATTAAATCAATTTATTTTATTTATATTATGTTCCCTTGCATTTCAGGATTGACATATTTTTTCAAAGGTAATATCTTCTGGAGGTTCAATAATTACTTAATTAAAACGGATCGTGGATATCCTCTACTAGCACCTCAGTACTGGTTTAGTTGTTTTTGAATGAGAAGACTCCTACAAGTTACGAAGTGTTGATACAGTTCAACTAGATACAACTTATATTCTTTTAAGAGAACAGTACCAATGCCAATACCAATGAATTTGAAGTAGGATATCAAAACAAAAAGAAAACGACATCTGTGATCATTAAAATACTACCTTTTTTTTTTCAAAAATATTTACATGCTTGTAGTTTTCAAAGTTATTTTTGTACATAATAAATACACAATGTTTACATAAATATTTTATAGTCATGCAAATACCACTGATACACTCACTGATGATCTCAACCCATTTCTTACAAAGCTAAATAGAAAACCATAAAATTTCTTTATAAGTATTTCCAACTTTTGAAAACAAAACACAAGATATTAAAAAATGTTGAAGAGGTACACTGTACATAAATAAGCCAAACACAAAAATTTCAAGTGACAATGACTCGTTACAAAAATATATGCACATTCAAATTCTAAATTCTATTCCTCTTTATTACAAAGCTGGCTCTCGTTGACATTGTTGAATTTTCCATTTTTCACAACTGTTCTACAGAACAAATTTATGTCAGGTACCACAGCCATTAACTTTAAATATGCAACATCATTAATGTATTCAAGATAATTATAGGTATTATTATTAAATATAATTCCAGAAAATGAACTGAAATGGATTGAGTACAGACCATCTGACAGTTTTGTAATCAGAAAGACCGCTATCCTGCATTGATTTGTGCATTACTGTCATTGCTTCAAGCACACTTTGTACAGTTTGGTACTGATAATTTTTAGTTTAGCTGATAATTTTTAGTTTTTACTCACAGTAAACAAATATTAAAAGCTATCATTTTCAAGATATATACATTTATAACAGATGGTATATGATAACAATGTTTAATACAGTCTATATAAAAATAATTTTCCAAATTCAACTGAATAGTAGCTTTATTGAGCTCAGGAAAATGAAGCACATGTACCACTTTTACTCATGCTGGTAAGCACAAGTTCTTCTCAGATTAACCAAGAGATGATGATGTGAATGAAAGAAATCTTCACTTCTACAATGGCACTGATATTTCACTTCTATCCCAGAAGGTCAATGCCAATTAACTTTCTTCTCTGAAACACATGATTGAAACAATTTTTTGAAAATTTTATGGCTGAAGAATTTTGTTAAAAGTCCAATTCTAAGAAAATCCTTTGGGAAGAAAGTTACAGCATTTTATATTACAACTGCCACCAAAGGAATTTTACACTGAAATAACATTTTGAAAATACAACAAAAAATTTCATACATTTTGTGTTTTGAACTAGTTAGAGCTAACTTGCTGGGATTGTTCAAATGCAATAAACAAACACATTGATACCAAGAACTTCAATACTTTTTTCTAACTTCTGTTCTCCACCGTATCTTAAACTATTATTGTTTTCCTTCATCAACATTATAATATTATCTGTGGGGAATTGTTAGAGATATACTCTTCTAATGAAAATAATGAGTAGATGACCATCATGTGTCAATTAGAAAAAACAATCAACATGCACCACACATTGCCCGCAAGTGAAGTTATTTGACAATTGCATGTTACCTCAATTCATATGAAGAATTTAACTACAACAGCTCTGAGGAGTAGGATCAAGGCCTGACCGTTTTGTGACAAATACTCTAGTAAATTCCTCTGCAGTTGTCGGGTGGATACCAACTGTGCTCTTCAAAAGATCCATGGTCAATCCACATCTGCAACATATGAAAGTCTCTTCCTTGAACTGTATTATGAGAAAGTTTAGAAGCTTATAATGGCAGAGAGAGTACCTAATGTTTCATTCCTACATAGGAAATGATATGAATATGACAATATCTAAAAGATCTACAAAGTAGTATATCCTTCCAAAATGTGTACAATTAATAAGTAACATTATAGACTATATGCAAAAACAAGAAAATTGCTCGTGTAAACTCTTAAAATTTAATAATAATAATAAAAAATAAAAAAGGTAATTAAATTTAAATGAGATCCTCGGTAATTAAATTTAAATGAGGTACTTTGTGTCTTTACATACTCAAATTTTGGAAATCTCAGTATTAAAATATCAAAGCTTACAAAAAGTGACTAGCACTGAGAATATTGAAATGTCAAGAAATTGAAAAAACTGATTAGTGCCGACAAAAATGAAAATTGAAATAAAAAAAATTCATTTATAGGGTCAAAATGTACTATAAATATTTAGTTTTAATTATTCTAGCAAAACCATGAATCTACACACAAAATTAACAATAAAAAATGACTGAAAAATTTTCACGTTCTTAACAAGGCAAACGTTGTTTTTCTCATAAGTGATTTCTAAGGTTCATATATTATAATTAAATATGCTTACTTCATAGCAGCTGCAAATCCTTGTATAACTTCACCAGCCTGTGGTCCAACAAAGTGCATTCCTAATACTTTGTGAGGCTTCTCTCTTTCACAGATAACTTTTATGTAGCAGCGCGATGCATTTCTTTGAGGAACTGAAAACTCGGTGGGCTTGTAGAAAGCATGATATATTTCCAGCTTGTCTTCTCCAAATAATTCAACAGCCCTCTCTTCACTGAATCCTACAGTTCCATACTCTAAAGGCGTAAATACTGTAGTAGCAACATTGTGATAATCCATTACTTCAGAGCCTCCATTGAACAAACGATGAGCTAATAATTTACCAGCTTGAATTGCAACAGGAGTCAACTCTGGTTTCTCCTATGTAGGGAAAAGAAGTTCAAAATAGAATGTATACTACTTTCACTTGCATGAGTTTTGAAGTGGATTTCCCTATTGTTACAAAATACCTGATGTTAAAGACAATATACAATATCAGGAGTGATTATATAATCTTCATGGATACACAACACAACAGATTAATATACATATAGGTACCATTAATATTTGCTATTTTCACACAGAAACTCAACATCCAACATCTTTCACACTCCTTTCTTACTCGCATGTCTTCTAATTTACATAATGTCTCTTTGAGCAACCAATTGTCAAAATACAAGGTAGTGTCATCATGTTTATTGTTCAAATGCAACATGAAGTTGAATCACTTGAAGTATAAATTAAATATATTTATTTTCGATGTAGAAGACAATGAATGTCTTCACCTGTTGTTTGTAGACCTCATCAGTGCTGAATAAACTAAAAAGTTCACATATTGACCAAAAAAATGTTTGCCTTGAGAAATTTTAGCAAATATAGAAAGTATTTACAGGGATAATTAGGTATAAATAATTACCACAGTAATGGTCAAAACTAACAGGATGGAAATGAAATTTTCATTTCAATAATTCATTATAATGAATAACATAACAGTTGTATTTGAATTTTGAAATTAGTTTTATTATCAGTAATAGGTTTTCAAACTGGCGCCTTTTGGTCCTTCAGGGCACTCCAAATTTGTTATATGGAGACCTTGAATGGGCCACCAGGTGAAATTTTTGGCTAATTGTGATTGTTGCAACATCCCATGAAGGAATCCAATTTAAGTTTCTCTGACATTTGTTGTAATCATTTACGAACACTGTATTCTAAAAAAAAAGTGTGTATGTGTGTATTGAGAATTGCATCTACTACGTTCGCAAAAGTCTGCATTTTGTGAAGAGTCAACAATCTGTTGCTTTTCAAATACGTAATTTGATATTTGTTTTTATGAAGTATATCTATATCTTTAAATTTGTCTATAATTCAGATCTCCAATAGTTTATCTTTGAAAAACGTTTCACCACAGGTAACCTTTGCACTAATTGTAGTTTATTTAAAAGGGTCACAAGGCAATCTAAAATATTGAATGAGACTGCCAAGAATTAGGAAAGATTATTGTATTTTTAATTTCCCGTATACATACATATATACAGAGTATAGGGAAAGTTATGTAATGCCGCGGCAATTGATTTCAAGATTTCAACGGAAATACATGTTTTGGGGTCCTCCGATACTGAAAAGTGTTGTTTTCTCCCAAAACGTCTGTTCATTTGTCTGTGAACACTTACCACCTAAACCATAGATAGGATTTTTTCCAAAATGAATATTCCCCAGTTGATCTCGCTTGACTTTAGGCACTGCAATTTTGAAAGACTTTCTTAAAAATTCAGGGATACTTTACATGAAGACCCCCCCCCCCTGCCCCGGACATTTTCAAACTTTTCTCAAAAACGACTCGAAACTTTTTCTTTCAATTTCTTGTAAGAATAGAGTAAAATAAATAAATAAATAAATATATATATATATATATATATATATATATATATATATATATATATATATATTAACTCAAGAACGACTGAACCAATTTTAATTATCTCTGTTTTGTTGAATTCATCTTCGTCCCAAGTAACAGAATAACTAATAAAATATCGAAAAAATGGCTTTACTTGGTGCTGAAGAATAAAAAACAAGATATTCATGCAAACACAGCCCGCTACACAGTTCGAATCTATATCGTTAAATAACTCCTAAATGAAGTGTTGTAGAGCCTTAAAAACTAAACTTTTGAGGCCAAAGGCCTCAAAAAAACGTTTCTCACATTGTATTCTACAGGAGGAGATTTTTTTGAACATTCTATTACATTTTTGTTGGTCCGGCGCTTCTTAAGATTACCCCTCTACTCAAAAACATGCAGAATCTAAGTAAATAAATCAAAGTCGGGTTAATTAAACCATTTATAACTCAAGAATGAGGACCAATTTTAACTACCTCCAATTTGTTGGATTCATCTCCACCCCGAATAGCAGAATAACTATTAAAATATTGGCATATTTCACGAAAAATAATTATACAGAAAATTAATCTAATACATAAAATTGTGTAGTAGGCATCCAATTGCGATAAAAATGTGTCTACTTATTGCTTACACTTGCGGGAAGAACTTAGGCATAGTACAATTATTGTAACTCCACTAGATGGTGCTAGAGCACATGATGGCACTTCAGTTACATGCAATTCCCAATTCACGTGAGCTTTGTGCCATGGGATGAGGTTGAGGAGAACACGAGGAGCAGGCGGCGCAAGTTTATGAGAGGAGAGGGAAGAAGAGAGAAAAAATAGAGGGAAAAGAGAGAGAAAAATAGAGAGAGGGTGGAAATAGTGAAAGAGAAGGAAAATATAGAGGGGGAAGTAGAGACAGGGGGAAATAGAGAGAGGGAGGGAAAGAAGAGAGACAGAGAAGGAGAAAAGAGACACAGATTGAAAAGAGGGAGTGAGGAAAATGAGGGAGAAGGACAGAGGAGAAAAAAGATAAGAGGGGGAGAGAAATATTTCCTCAATTATTTCTACAGCAGCAACGCGCCGGATATCAGGTGGAGGGAAAATAGAGAGAGGGGGGAATAGAGAAAGAGAGGGGAATAAGAGACACAATGAGGGAGAAATAAGACACAGAGGGAGAAAAGAGACACAGATGGAAAAAGAGAGACACATGGAAAAGAAAGAGAGAGAGTGAGGAAATGAGAGAGGAGGAAAAAGACACGGGGGGGGACAGAGGAGAAGAAAGACAGAGGGGAAAAGAGGAGGAGAGGTATATTTCCTCAATTATTTCTTCTGCTGCAGCAACGCGCCGGGTACCAGCTAGTATACTCATAAAGGTGGCATAGGTGCAATTGTCATGGTTAACTCTGAATGTTCAAACATTGCAAATTTCTTGGTGTCTTCCTACAACTAGAAAATTAAAGATAGATATTTTTCCTTCAAATAAAATTAGTTCTCCATAGAGGGTTTTTTCATTAAGGTTATGTACATTTTTTTGAAAATTTTATTACTTTTCATGCAATTTTAAAAAGCGACACAAAAACAAGATTCTGTTGAAAAAGGCTACAATTTTTTTTTTTAACTTTTAGTAGGGATAGTGCTAAATGTAAACTATGAGATGACACATGCCACTTTGCTCCATTTTTTTTTGTTTTTTCAAAAATTACAAAAATTAAATTTTTTGACTTGTCTGTCAGGTCGTTAATATTTACATTAGCAGTGATTTGCTAACATTATTATATTTAGGAATACATGTGCTTTAAATACTGTCGTACAAATTTTCTTGAAAACCGATCATTTTCTGTGAAAACAAGCTCAAATTTCCACATTCCCAGAAGCGCTTAAATGCCATTTTCTCATAAATGGCTCTAAATTTTTTCTTTAAACTTGTTGAATGGATAGTGCTAATTGCATCATCTCTATTGTCTTAGAAATGACAGAGTTCATTTTGTGTGTGTGTGGTTTCCCTCCCTCCCCCCCAAAAAAATATTACACGAATGTAATTTTTTTAAACATCTCTCGCACAGTTAATATGCACATTTCCAGTGATTTGTAAACACTATTGTGTTTGTCAGTTAAAGTGCTTCAAATGACTTCTAACAAAGTTTTTTGAAAACTCAAACATTTTCTGTGAAAAAGAGCTTCAAATTTCGAATTTACAGTTAATTGCCATTTAGGACATTACTGTTTTTTAATATTCTTAAAATAATATTTACATTCTGCTATTAGGAAACCGAAAAATTAAGAAAACGTCAAAAAAAATGTACTTTTAGCAGCGATAGATGGCAGCTGGTAAGAGAATGTGACAAGTGTAAACAGCTAGCCGAGACCAAAGGAAATAGAAAACTAATACAGGAAAGTCTGTGTCATTCTGTAGCACTATTAGTTTTGTACTGAGCTACCACACATAATCAATTTAGGAAAGTCTACTCAGTGTTGTTGTATTTTGCACATTCAATTGCCATAACTAATCCCAAACCCAATGAAACTACAAAACTGAATTGCACATTGCAAAACTACTGAATTCTACCACCAAATGTCGTTGCAATATCACCACATTTTATAGCGACTTTTTGTTGCTTTTGGAGACATCCCATCCAAAAAAAATATTTTATGGTAACATACCCCTGAGGCTTTATCTTGCTTGGGTAGCTATATTTTGCGATACAATCGTGGGAATGCAGCAAATTATGTTATAGATACTAATAAGGCAAACTTTTTTTGTTGATATCTGTGATTTCTATCATTCTTATTTCCCGATCAAATATTTTTACAAATAATTGCATCTAAGAGGAAATATATTTTGTCATCTAGTTACTGCTTGTGGGGAAACAAGTTTGGGTGAAATGAATCACTGTTCATAAATTCTCATCTCGATTTTCTCAACATCCTACTTTTCTCTAAAAAGTAATTTTTATTTCAGATTAATCACAATACTTACATGTAATACATCACCAACTGCAAATATATGAGGAATGTTAGTTTGTTCATTGTCAGTACGTATTTTTCCTGATTCTTGTTCTGTTTGAACACCTGCAGTGGCAACAGCCAGCTCCTTAGTCAGTGCACGTCGGCCAACAGCAAAAAGGACAGTATCAAACACATCCGACTGCAAGGACCAAGGACTATCTGACCAACTAACTTTCAACTGTCCATTTTCCAATTTTTCTACCTTTGTTGGAATACATTTGTGTAAAAATTTGACTCCTCTTTCTTCCATTTCACTACATAATAATCCAGCTATTTGCTGGTCAAATCCTCGTAGTGGGACAGACCGGACCATAACAGTAGCATCATATCCTAACCCATTCAAAAATCCAGCACATTCCAATCCAATATCTTCAAAGGCTTAAGAAGAAATACAATTATAATGGCTTGTAATTTTACAAATTTTAACACAAACAAAAAATTAAGAACTAATACTTCGTTTGAGTTAAGAAGCTAATATACCACAAAAGTATTTTCAAACACCTTTTCAATTTTGTACTTAATATCAAATAAAGAAAATTCAAAAACAACAATCATAGATTTCTTCCAAAATTTTGAACAAGAGTTTCTTTAGAGGACACAATTTTTTTTTACTGATATTAACAAGCAGAAAAGTATTCCTTAAATTTCACATACTACAAAATCACATACATGTGAATTCAAAAATTATATCTGTTGATCCTTTTTGTAGATATGTTGATAATATTGAGAAGATTGTTGTTGATATAGTTTCATTTTACACATAATTTTTGTGTTGTCTCTAAAAATTCTCACTTTAAACTCAATTGAATTACAAAAAACATGATTAATTTACATTTCCAGTTTTTACTGCTGTGGTCATTAGTTCCATTAGTGTAGTGAATGTTTTATCCTAGGTGTTCCTTCCCCACTTTGGGAGATCCGGCACCAACCTACACTTTGGCTAGTGAATGATTTCTACCTTCAGTTATCTCCCAGCTGGGACAAGCCCTAAGCTCCCACCTGGTTACCTTTCTGCGTATAAGGGTGGTAAGTAGGACAAGGAGGAGAAAGGAAAGATCACACAGGGTCCATTTCTTAGGGTTCTGCTCAGGCATTAGTTTGTTACTGACTGAGTAAACCATGGAAAACTCCAGATCAGAACCGCTAACTGCCAGAACTCTCACCTAGACAGCAGCTGAATTAACTTGTGTTGAAAATTGACCTAACTTTTATCGAAAATCCACCGTCAGGACTCAAACCCCAAGACACTGGTCAGAGATAGCAACAATGCTGACTTTGAGCTTACTCAGCTGGAATGAGAACTTCACGAAGTTCAAGAATTCTTCAACACATATTGTCAGCTAAATTTGGTTTGTATATTATTTTCTTTCTTTTTATGTTTTTAACATACAAAATATCTACATGCACATAAAAGATTCCCAAAAGGATACATCCTGCTCCTACAATCAAAGTTCTGCCTGGAGGTCTTGCCAAGCTAAATATATCATCACTTGTAATACAATGTTCCACAGCACCAGGAATGTCAGGATATCTTGGCCGACCTCCAACAGCAATAAGAACCTTCTCAGCATTTAATGAACGTTCTTTACCATTGTTTAAAACTGCGTTAACAACTTTAGGGGAATGAAAGTATCCACGACCATTGATGTAATCAATTGTCCTGCAAAAATATTTTGATCATAGAATTAATTCTTTAGGTACCACACAGCCACTACTTCTAATGTCCATTTTTTCACCAATTCTCCTGGACAAAGAAACCAAACTTAGAAAGTTTGTTGGTAGAAGACAAGAAACTCAGTTAACACTATTATACTGAGTAACTGATAAATTGGAACAGGTAAATCTAGACTAGAACAAATTTTTCCTTGAACATAATTTCATTACTTAATAAAAAGGGCCAATTTTCATTCTTGTGAAATATATTTAAAAAAAATGAAAAATTATTTGGCTGGGAGGTACATACATAAATTGCAGATTTAAGTTAGCATTCTAAACTATTTCAAAATTAGTATTAGTGGAAATGTAAATGAAGAAAAGAAATGCCTAAATCCACATACAGTAAAATTAGCCCTTCCACAAAATTACATGGTAGTTTCAAACCATGGACAGAAGAAGACTCAAAAGAAGTAATGCAGGGTTTCACTACACCAAAAACAAGAACTTAAATTTTAGAAAAGAAAAACCTTCAGTACAATAGAATCTTAACTATTCCCAAATACCGCATTTATTCAAAAAAACATGAACCAATGACACCAACATTACATATAAAAGCCAAAGTACTATATTTCTATTTGTAAATTTGTATTAGCTTACATTGTGATTCAGGGGTAGTTGTAAGTGATATTATTCTAGATGCTAAGATTTTTTTGCCTAAAACATCTAAAAGTACTAATGAAAATATTCTGCTTATTCAGAAGTGTAGGATATGCAAATTTTATGTGATCCTCTAAACAAAGGTTTTTGAATATGCTTTCTAGAGTACATCACTAACACACTTTTCCATAATAATTAAATTCAGAGAAATCACAAGGCATTTCTAGTCTTCAAATGCATTCAGAAATTCATTAATATCAAATTCATTGGGTGAGACTAGTTAACTCAACTAATCTAACAAGTAGAATAAATATTTCTTTTCATGCAAATATTTGTGAGAACTATTCATACATACGTCACAAACACCTTATGGACAGTACAAAGGAAAACAGACCTTTTATTCTTTCTTCTGATTAGATGGTTTTCAGAGTCATGAAAAGCACTAGCATTTGGCACAGAAGGCTCTACATTCTCTTTGCTGTAGAAATTAGATGTACTAAGATTTTTGGCACATTTTGAGCATTAAGTAAACCATTTACTTTTATTATTATTCTTATTATTATTCTTATTATTATCATCATCATCATTTTTATTACTACTGATAAAATTTTTGTTCATATGATTGATGAAGTGTGAATTTTTTCTATCCAACAATGTTATATGAGGATGAGATGAACAATTGTAATTAATTGTATATATTAAATTAAATTGTGTGTGTGTGTGTATATATATATATATATATATATATATATATATATATATCTTTTATCTATCTATATCTATATATACACACACACACACACATATATACACAATTTAAATTAACTTATTATATACTAATAGAAGTCACAGCACCAAAATACCTATAAATACATACTGAAATATTAAATTGCTTACTTGTTCCGCAATTCAACCCTTGTAACCCAATTCACTGACTTTATGTGATCTTGAACAGCATTTCTCAGTACCTCCCAATTATGCAGTACTTTGGTCTTTTCTGGGAGGATCCAACCATACGCTCTTGCATCCTTGAAACAGAAAATTTCAGCTAATGTATTCTAGGAATTTCTTGGCAAAATATCTAGTAATGATTTAATATCCCTAATTATACCCTTACTCCTTTAGTATACTTAGGAGCTCCACCTAACAATTCCTATCTATTACTACAATTTTATCTTGTTTATACTGTTCCATTCATACAGTCATCTTTTACACAAAGGTCATATTATATACTAGTTACAAAGTGGAAACGTTATTTTAGTCCTCCCTAGAATTCACTACATGTCATATTCTTAAATTTTCATGAATAAAATATGTTTTTGAATATCAACAGCATGTATTACTGCCTCCTTTACTTTGGAGCATAGGAAGTTGGGAGTTGGTAGAAACCAGATTATTATTATTATTATTATTATTAGAAAACGTTTGTGAACAAAAGGAGAAAAGAATAAAAAATAAATAAATAAATTATATACACATATATAAAAGATCTTATACACACTAAAATAAATTAAAAAAAAATATGTGCGAGTACAAATAACTATGCCTGAACTGCAGGGCTGGCTAAATTTTCCCCAGCCCCCCCCCCCCCAAAGAAACATCCAGGTTAAAAAACAACATAAAATCTCATTTAAATATTTTAATGATTCTTTTATTTATTTCAAATCAAATAATCTAGCTTACAATTTTATGTATTGAAATATTCATACAAAATTCAAATTTCATCACAATAAATGCATATACATACATATGAAAAGCAACATCGGAACAAAATCAAGAAAATCAACAATAAAATACAAACTTTATTTGTTAGTACTGTTGACAACTCCAATTTCATCAAAACAAACATTCATGAACAAATATAAAGACAACATAAGTACAAAATAAACTTACAGCAATGCAAGCCTGTTTTGCAACTCTGCCAAGTTTCACATTTGTTACTTTATTGCCTATCAGAACTATAAAGTAAAAACAAAATTGTGTTATGGGTGTTGATTATAAGAGTTTGAAATCTTAAAAGTAAAGGTGTCCATCATTTTTGGATGCACCATATATACATTTGGCAGTATTGAATGTATTTCACGTAGTCATGCAAGGGGGGGGGGGGAGGACCTTGGCTCTCTAGAAATTTTTGAAAGGGTCCTGCGGCCTTTCATAATCAAATATTTTTACTTCTGTAAATATGTGAAATCCTCGATTAATAACTACTAAGGTAACATAAAAACAGCCTACAATTTACAGAGATGAATGAATGGGGATGCATGAGTTTATCCTTATGTTGTTACTGTGTATGTTTGAGTAAACATTACTATCTTATTGTTTAGAGTTATAAAATTTGAAAAATTTCAGTTTTTTACTTAGTTGTAAAAGTCAACACTGTTGTGGTGTAGTCATTACCTTTTTGACCCTCTTTTTCAAAGACTAAATCAAACTTTTATGCTTATTTAGGACTTACTTGGCACTAAGAATGCGGAATGTGGAATGTCAAATGTGGAAAATAATTGCATTTTCAATATACTTTATAATTTTGATTATTTGAAAGTTACTTTTAAAACAGTGTTGCTTGAAACTGAACGGACATTTGTAATTTGTAAGAATAAGTAAAGGAGTTTATATCAATTGCCCAAAAGTACTTGCTATATTGAGCGCATCTGACATGTCATTTGATAAACTTTATGAGATAATATTAAATGTAAATGAATAAATAAATAATAAACACAGAATAAACACAAAAATTCTAAAATTCTCCCCAAATTATAAAAAATTGGAAATTGTTCAATCTGTACTAAAACCTGTAGTGAACAAGTTTGGGAGAAATTCTTGAAGATATTTTAGAATCTACCCTTGAAAGGTAGCCTATTTAGACTTGACCCCCTCTTAGAAATCACTTGAAATAAATAAAAAAATTTGCTAAAAACAGCTAAAAATATTGAAATAAACACAAAATTATCCCCCAAAAATGGCAAGTCAAAGTCAATTCCACCTACAACCACCCCACAACACATTTTAAAGTACACTGAAAGTTATTGTTCAGTAAAACCTCATACGTAAATAAAAAGTAAATTAAAGGTTGGTCAAGTAATGTTGTTGGACTCCCTCTCATTTTAGGATGCACATGCCTATGGTATTTAAATTTGGTTTATAAATATGGGTTTGGTTTAAAACTCATTTCAATGATGAAAATCAGTATTGTATATAACCAAGTTTAAAAAGTAATATTCACCAATAACATAGATGAACAGACACACACAAATTGAAACAATTGCCCGCTTAATTTTTAGAAGTATTGACAAATCCCCTCCCTCCTCCCTTTTCTCCTAGACCAAATCTAGCTATGCTACTAGTGACCTTATGAAAGCATAATGTTATTGCATAATTGCAATGCAATGCCACAAAACACTAAAATAAATACTTCAGTACACAAACGCTGGGATAGTTATGTCAAATTATCGAATATATACGTATCTCAACATAAATTATTAACTTACATAACCCCAATTTCTTGTTCAATTCAATGAAAAGTTAAGAAATGAAAAATAAAATAAAAAACAAAAAGGGGGAATTAATAAACGTTTTTACAACACTGAATCAAGTTATCCACAAAGCATGTTTCTGGAAGTAAAATTGAATCTCACTTCTACAAACATTAGTCATAGAATAATTAATTAAAATAGATAAGAAAAGTAAAAGATGCTAGAACATGATATCTCAAAATTCTTGATTTGTGTAGTATGGTAAGTAAATCATGAAATATAAAAGAAGAAATTATGTAACTTCCTCTCTTGCATACATTTCATAAAGCGAACTTTAATATGAATTGAAGCAAAGAATTATTGTGGGGAAAAGCTCAATTATCACAAGGACTTTCCATGAGAGGAAAAATACATACTTTTATTGGGGTTTGTTATGGAATGAGCTGTCATGAGTTAGAGATTCATGTTCTTCAAATGGATTGTGCAATTAACAATTTTATTATTTCCTGAATGAAGTTTTGACCTCAATAGGTTCATTCTTACAAAATTCCACCTGCCACAGCTGTGATTCAACCCATATCATTGAAAAGAAATGTTTATCTAAATTATCAGAATATTTACTTTGGCCAATGACTACCTACATCATGAACAGGCACAGGGATAACACGGTACCAATTGTATAATGCCATCTGTGAATTATCGATACAGTATTTTATTTACTCTCCATATGATAATGCAATACAAAGGCGAATATGAAATGAAATAGAATTTCTGATTTCTTCAATTTTTTTTATATCAGATTTGTGTAATGTTATCATTTAATTACATTTAATGAAAGCACAATATAACACATGAACTGAAATTTTAATGAACTGTTCTTTGATTTCAGGACGTAAGAAGGCAGAAAAATTTCAGGAGGTAAGAAAGTTTTCTTAATGCAATATAAAAATTTACACAATTATATAAATTTGGATGTGAATACTCCAATTTAAAAAACAGCATGACTGATATGTACAATCGCAGAACTCGGTTCCAGCCATGAACTTTTTCTGGAAACTCAGAATCTCAGCTCAGAACAAACATTTAAATTGCTAGAGTTTATCAAGTCAATTTCTAAACTTGCTGTGCTAAACAGATCCAGAGTATTAAGAAAAAGTGCTTGACTTTTAAGTACATTTGTAAAAGGTTTCTTAGTATATACTCAATGGCAATCAAATACTTTTTTTAATCCACTGTTCTTTGTAATGCTTTAAAATTTTCAAACAAAAATATTTAAGGACTACGAATTATAAATATGACTGTATTTCAATGCAATATTTTGAACAGAGATAATAATGAACTTACATGGACAGCTTCACCCAGCAATGCAGCATGATGCATTAACTTTTTAGGAATACAGCCAACATTCACACATGTCCCACCCAAACCCCATTTGGATCCTCGAGGAGAAGGGGTTACATAATCTAGAACTGCTACTTTTGCACCCAAATGGGCTGCTTCTTTGGCACATGCCAACCCTCCCGATCCTCCACCAATGACCACAAGATCATACTTTGACGATTGTTCTGTAATAAAAAATTTTGAATTATTCAAAACACTGAAAGAAACCAACTTGGTGTTCACTATATAGTCATTTTGACAATATATTCACCAATTTAGATTATATTTTTTTTATAAATATTGTGGAGACTATTACCGTTTGCTTTCTCTTCTACAGCAGTTGCCGAATACTGACAAGTACTAGTAACTACGAATGAAGCACGACTTCTGCACAAACGTGGAGAACTTCCACAGGCAAGCCGCACAAATGACATGCTCGTCATTTCATACAACTTGCTCTAAACGATGAGATGATTAGCCAAAAGAAACACTTTATTATTCACACACAATTCACGGCAACAACTCAGCCAAGTTGCATCAGCACTCATTCACTGTCCGACTGTATTTACCGAAATAACTTACAGTGATCAAACAATACTTGTCACTTAAATCACGATTATGACATTACTTGTTGGGCACAGGAGATTGAGAGATTCAAGCATCAAGTTGTTAGCGGAAAATCTTGAGTCACAATGTTTTAAATGATGCAACTAAAACTACACTCAGTACGAAATCCACGTGATAAGTCACTCTGAATGTTGTGCTTGCAAACAACAGTCAGCATTTAGCATTCTAGCCTTTACGTAAAGTTCATCACCTCGCATGCTCACTGCCTGTGCACTTTCTCCGTTTGCGTTCATGCTTTGCGAATGATCAAGAAAATCACTGTCCGATCAGGTTGCCAAAACCACCAACTAAAAATTAATGTTTGTTGGTTGTCAGCCATGTGCGAACATACGTTCTCTCTAGTTCAAATCACCGGGAGGCATGCTCTTTAATAATACTCTCTGGGCATGACTAACACGTCTCTGAAGCTGGCTAGCCACCCATAGTGGGCTACAATAAACTATATGCCATCATTTAGTACTAATTAATTACTCTTAAATTATCATAATTTTCAATTAATTACGCCAGACATTTTCCAAACTAATGGTGCTACAGAATGGCACAGACTTTCCCGTATTAGCTTTCTATTTCCTTGGGCCTGAGCTAGTTATTTGGAATTGCCACATACTCTTGTCAGCTCCTATCTATCGCCACCCAAAGTACATTTTTTTGACATTTTCTTAATTTTTCGTTTCCTTAATGTTAGAACGGAAATATTAATTTTAGAATGTTAAAAAACACAAAAACCTCGTCCTAAATGGCAACTTTCTTTTAAAAAATTGTACCAGTTTTTAAGAAAATAGCGTTTGAGCGCCTCTAAAAATGCGAAATTTGAAGCTTTTTCACAGTGATTTTTTGAGTTTTCAAAAAATGTCATTTAAAGTCATTTAAAGCACTTACACTAACAAATATAATAATGTTTACAAATTGCTGGTACTGTGCATAATAAAGATGTGAGAAATCTTAAAAAAAATACATTTGTGTAATTTTTGAAAAAACAAAAAATACCCCAACATGAACTTTACGTCATATCAAAGAGTGCAATTAGCACTATTCGTTCCAAAAGTTCGAAACAAAAATTAGGAGCCATTTATGAGCAAATGGCGTTTGAGCGTTTCTGAAAATACGTAATTTTGAGCTAGTTTTTCACTAAAAATGATTGCATACTCGAGAAACTTTACTTGACATTAAAGCACATGTACTCGTAAATATAATAATGTGAACAAACTGCCGCTAAAGTAAATATTAAGACGTGGGACACCAGCCAAAAAATACATTTTTGTAATTTTTGAAAAAACAACAGAATAGAGGAATGGCTTTTATGCCATGCCATAGAGTACATTTGCCACTATCCTTACCTAAAGTTTAAAGAAAAAAATTGAAGCGGGTTTTGAGAAAAAAATGTTTTTTATAATTTTTTAAAATTGCACATTTTGCACGCAATGTTGCGCGAAAACGACTAAAATTTTCAAAATAATGTACATGACCTTAAAGAAAAAACTTACTACGGAGAACAAATTTTATCTGAAGAAAAAAATCTCTGTCTTTAATTTTGTAGCTGTCGGAAGAAGCTGAAAAATTCAAACTTTTCGAAAATCCAGAGTTAACCGCGAAATTTGGACCTATGCCACCTTAATAAGTGTATTTTACTCTATTCTTTCAAAAAATTGGAAAAAAAATTAGGAGCAGTTTTTGAGAAAATTTTTAAAATGTCCGAGGGGCTTCATGTAAAGTCCCCCCAAATTTTACAGAATCCATTTCAAAATCTCAACGCTTCGTCTCGTGCCAGATCGACAGGGGTTTCTTCAATTTGAAAAAAAATCGTTCGTATGTTTTAGGCGCTAGTAGTGATCACAGACGGTCGAACAGACGGACGGACGGACAGACGGACGGTCGGACGGACAGATGGACGGACGGACGGACAGACGGACGTTTTGCTTTCGATGTGTTTTTCGGTATCAAGGACTTACAAAACAGGTATCAAGGATCGGTATCAAGGACTTAGGTAGCTGGTTGCAACCCGGAGTAGATTTTATATTCAGCCGACGCATAACATCTTTAGTCGTGATTTAGAGGAACAATAACAATAATAATAATAATAATAATAATAATAATAATAATAATAATAATAATAATAATAATAATAATAATAATAATAATCGATAGTTATCGGAGCTCTGGGATTTGTTCCGCAAAATTTGAGTAAGAACTTGTCTAAACTCCCAGGTAATTCAAAGGACTGGGAAGTGCAAGAAATAGCTTTATTTGGAACAGCCCACATTTTGCGCAAAGTACTGTAGAGGCGCCGATAGTCCCTAGATCTACTCCTTAGGTAGCTGGTTGCAACCTGGAGTAGATTTTATATTCAGCCGACTTATAACATCTTTAGTCGTGATGTAATGGAAAAATAATAATAATAACAACAATAAGAATAAGGTAATATAACTAGCAAATTATATACTAATTATAGTAATAATAGTGGTAAAATAGTAAAAATAATGATAATAGTATAAAAACTGACTGATTCATAAAACATTAAATTACATTAAGAGAACACACACACACACACTGCACTAGGATCACACTGCACTTCACTTCATTAAGACCTGAACTCACTTCACAATAGAACACTTATTCATCGCTATATAACCCACTATTCTCCCTCATTTACTTAATAATACTCTAAATTAATTTCCTAAACTGTTGAACGCTTTGAGGAAAGGGTTCAAAGGTTTTTGCAGGCAATATATTCCATTGCGTAATCGTTCGATTTGTAAAAGAAAATTTCCCGACATCCGTTCTCTGCTGTCTTAAATTTATTTTGTGCCTGTGATCCACTCTACTGATGTATGTAGGAATACATAGCCGCCGATTAATTTCTTTCCAAGCTGGATGACCATTATAAGCTTTATACAAGGTGCAGAGTCTTGCTACTGATCGCCTGTTTTTGAGTGAATCCCACCCTGCCGTTTTCTTGTCCCTGAAAGTAAATTTAGCTGCCCTATGCTGAATCCTTTCGAAGTGTTTACACTGCAAAATCTTGTGCGGATCCCAACAAATTGTTCCATATTCCATTATTGGACGAACAAGAGATAAATAAGCAATTTCCCTCGCGTTTGCCGTACTCTTTTTTAGGATACGCATTACAAAGTGAAGAGATCTCCAGGTTTTTCCTACAACAAAATCTACGTGTTTTTTCCAACTTAATTTACTATCGAAATGAATTTCTAGGTACTTGCATGAGGAAACTCTCGGAATAATGTCATTATTTAAACGGTAATGTTTTTCACTGTAATTATGACCCCTGCCAAAAGCGATAGATGTACTTTTAGAGCCATTTATGGACATTCCAATATTTTCCGCCCATCAATTAATACTACGATATATTATGCAATCGTCTGCAAATAGCCGAACATTTGAGGTTAATTGCACCGGCAGATCATTGACGAAAGCTAGAAATAGAAGGGGTCCAATGACACTCCCCTGCGGTATTCCTGACGTAACGCTTGCCCCGGAAGATAACTCTTGCCCAGGGAATTCTAGCCTATTCTAGCCCCAGAAGATAACTCTTGCCCAGGGAAATCTAGCCTATCAGCTTCTCAGTCGTTGGCAGTTGGTTCAGAATGTTCTTTGGTAATAGTTAACTATGAAAGAACCAGATGGCGTTATCGTCCGTACAGTGTGCCAGAATGCGCGGAAAGACTTGGACTTTTGAATTTGGCCGTTACCCATTTTATGTGTCGGCAACTGTACATTCTTTTGAAAATTTTAGTAGTTTTCGAGCAATATTGCGTGCAATATGTGCAATTTTAAGATATTACAAAAATTAGATTTTTTAAAAAAACGGCTTAAAATTTTTTCTTTAAACTTTTGCTAGGGATATTTCTAAATGTACCCTACGAGATGACATATACGCCATATTGCTCCATTCTTTTGTTTTTTCAAAAAATGAAAAAATGTAATTTTTTTGACTTGTCTCACGTCGCGACGAGTGTTTCTGAAAATGTGGAAATTTGAGCTACTTTTCATAGAAAACAGTTGTGTTTTCGAGAAACTTTACTTGGAATTATTTAAAGCACATGTACTCACATGGACGCGTCGTTAATATTTACACTTGCGGCGAATTGTTTACATCATTATATTGATGAGTACGAATTGTTTTTTCACATTATTATACTTACGAGTACATGTGCTTTAAATAATTCCAAGTAAAGTTTCTCGAAAACACAACTGTTTTCTATGAAAAGTAGCTCAAATTTCCACATTTTCAGAAACACTTAAACGCCATTTTCTCATAAATGGCTAAAAAAAATTCTTCAAACTTTTCGATCGGATAGTGCTAATTGCATTATTCAATATGACGTAAAGTTTATTTTGATTTATCTTTGTTTTTTCAAAAATTGGAAAAATGTAATTTTTTTATTTGTCTCACGACGTTAATATTTACATTAGCGGCGCATTGTTTACATTATTATATTTATGAGTACATGTACTCTAAATAATGTCAAGTAAAGTTTATCGAAAACACATCCGTTTTCTGTGAAAACTAGCTTAAATTGCAAATTGCATGAGTTATTATTGTGCAATCTAACACGCTAGTTGTGCAGATAGGTATCGAATTACATTCAAATTTCGCGCTTCTCCGTACGGAGGGTGGATCCAGAGGCAATTTTGCTGATCGCAGGAAAGTGAATTGTTACTGAGCAGGAACCCACTAATAGGCTGAGTTAGCACGGTAACGGGCTAATTGATATTGGTTCCGTTAAGTACTTGGAATTGTTTCCTGGTGCTCAAATTCTGACGGCAGTTTGTTTCGTAAAACGCTTTTTTTCGTTTTTTTAGTTAGTTAAAAAAGTTACAATATATAAAACAGAGTTGTGTTAGTTACACCTATTATAACTCAAGAACGATTGAACCAATTTTAATTTTCTGTTTTGTTGGATTCATCTCCGTCCCGAATTACAGAATAACTAATAAAATATTTAAAAAATGGCACTACATGGTTCTGAAGAATAAACTAATTGTGCTACAGAATGGCACAGACTTTCCCGCATTAGCTCTTTGCTAGGTGTTCGGAATTGCCACGTACTCTTTCTTGCCAGCTGTCATCTATCACCGCACTAACTACACTTTTTTTCATTTTCTTAATTTTTCGGTTTCCTATTGGCAGAATGGAAATATAAATTTTAGAATATTAAACACACAAAAACCTAGTCCTAAATGGCAATTTTCTTTTAAAAATTATGTGCCGTTTTAAAGAAAATTGCGTTTTAGCGCTATTAAATATGCAACATTTGAAGCACATTTTCACAGAAAATTTTTGAGTTTTCAAAATACTTTATTTGAAGTTATTTGAAGCAATTACACTCACAAATATAACAATTTTTACAAATTGATGGTAATGTGCATATTAACGGTGTAAGAGATCAATCAAAAAAATTACATTTATATAATTTTTGAAAAAACAAAAATAACTCAAAATAAACTTTACGTCATATTAAAAGGTGTAATTAGCACTATCACAAAGTTTCAAGAAAAAATTTGCAGCCATATATGAGAAAATGACGTTTGAGCGTTTCTGCAAATGTGGAATTCTGAGCTACTTTTCACAGAAAACGGTTGTGTTTTCGAGAAACTTTACTCGACATTATTTAAAGCTCATGTGCTTCTTAATATAATAATGTCAACAAGTCAAGGCTGATGTAAATATTAACGATGTGAGAGACAAGTCAAAGAAATTACGTTTTTGCATTTTTTGAAAAACAAAAGAATAGAGCAATATGGTGTTTTTGTAATCTCATAAAGTACATTAGGCAATATACCTACCAAAAGTTTAAAGAAAAAATTTGGAGCCGTTTTTGAGAAAATCTTGTTTTTGTAATTTTTTAAAATTGTACATATTGCACGCAATATTGCGCGAAAACTACTAAATTTTTTTAAAAAAATGTATATGACCTTAATAAAAGAACTCACTTTGGGCAACAAATTTTTTTAAAAGAAAAATCTCTACCTTCAATTTCGTAGTTTTGTAAAAAATGTTAAACTTTTGCAGTTTTCGAAAATTCAGAGTTATACGTGAAAATCGGACCTAGGCGACCTTAAATAAGTGTACTTTACTCTATTCATACAAAAAATATAAAGAAAACATTTGGAGCGGATTTTGAGAAAATTTTGAAAATGTCGGGGAGGTTTCATGTAAAGTACCCCCAAATTTAACAGAATCTTTTTCAAAATTTCAAAGCTTCGACTCGAACGAGGTTGAACGGGGAATATCCATTTTGGAAGAAATCGTACGTATGGTTTAGACGCTAGCAGTTTTCACAGACGGGCGGACAGACGAACGGACGGACAGACGGACGTTTTCTTTTCAGTTGGTTTTTTCGGTATCAAGGACCAACAAAAGAGATGTTCTGGCTACCCCCCGTGTTAGGGAATTTTTTTTCTTAATTTAGCAACTGGATTTATCCACTTTTTTGTAATCACGGCCCGGCAACGAATTTTTTTTTCTGGCGAAAATTGGCCATTTTTTCGCGCAGCATTACATAACTTTCCCTATACTACGTATATCACTCCGTGTATACGTACGTATACGGGAAAGTAAAAACTCAATATTCATGCAAACGCAGCCCGCTACACAATTAGAATCTATAACGTTAAATAACTCCTAAACGAAGCGTTATATGGCATTAAAAATTAATATTTCTCATTCCGTATTCTGTAGGATGAGATGTTTTTGAACATTCTATTATATTTTTGCTAGTCCGGTGCTTCTAAATATTACCCCACCTACTCAAAGACGTGCTAAGTAAATAGTCTAAGTAAATAAAAGTAAAAATCTAAGTAAATAAAACAAAGTCGGGATAATTAAATCATGGTGCTAGAGCACATGATGGCGCTTCAGTTACATGCAATTCCCAATTCACGTGAGCTGCATTATTGCTGGCGTTGTCGTATGCCGTGGGGCGAGGTCGAGCAGAACACGAGGATCAGGCAACGCCAAGTTGATGAGAGGAAAGAGAAAAAAGACAGGGATAAAGAGAGAGGGAAAGAGAGAGGAAAAAATATAGAGGGAAAATACAGAGAGAAGGAAACAGGGGAAAATAGAGAAAGAAAGGGGAAAGAGATAGGAAGAAATAGAGAGGGGAAAATAGAGAGTGAGAAATAGAGGGAGAATGGAGAGAGGCAAATAGAGAGAGGGAAAGAGAGAGGAAAAAATATAGAGGGAAAATACAGAGAGAAGGAAATATAGGGGAAAATAGAGAAAGAAAGGGGAAAGAGATAGGAGGAAATAGAGAGGGGGAAATAGAGGGTGAGAAATAGAGGGAGAATGGAGAGAGGAGGAAATAGAGAGAGACGGGAAAATGAGAAAACGAGAAAAGAGAGACAGAGAGTGAGGGAAGAAGAGACACAGAGGGGAAGAAGAGACACAGAGGGGAAGAAGACACACGGAGGGGGAGAAGAGACACGGAGGAGAAGGGACACGGACGGGAAGAAGAGACACGGAGGAGGAGAAGAGACACGGACGGGAAGAAGAGTCACGGAGGGGGAGGAGAGGCACGGAGAGGGAAAAAGTAGACACGGAGGGAGAAAAGAGACACAGAGGGAGAAAAGAGACACAGAGGAAAAAAGAGACAGAGGGGGAAAAGAGACACAGATGGAAAAAAGAGACAGATGGAAGAGAGAGACAGATGGAAGAGAGAGAGTGAGAAAAATGAGAGAGGAGGAAAAAGACAGAGGAGGAACGAGAGAGGAGAAAAAATGTGAGGGGAAAGAGAGGAGGAGAGGAATATTTCCTCTATTATTTCTTCTGCGGCAGCATCGCGCTGGATACCAGCTAGAGGGAAAATAGAGAAAGAAGGAAATAGAGAGAGAGGGGGGAAATCGTGAATCAGAAGGAAAATAGAGGGGAATAGAGGGGGAAATGAAGAAAGGCGGAAATAAAGAGAGGGAACTGAGAGAGCGGGAAAAAGAGTCAGTGAGTGGGGGAGAAGAGACAGAGGGAAAGAAGGGACACGGAAAGGGAGAAAAGAGACACAGAAGTGGAAAAGAGAGACATATGGAAAAGAGAGAGTGGGGGAAATGAGAGAGGAGGAAAAAGACAGAAGGGGAGGGAGAGAGAAAAAAGAGAGGGGAAAAGAGAGGGGGAGGGGAATATTTCCTCAATTATTTCTTCTGCGGCAGCAACGCGCCGGGTACCAGCTAGTATGAATATATAACGCAGAAATGAACACCAGAAAAATGCATAACACTGAATATAAACATCAGTGATCATTCACATATAAAATGAATTCTCTCATTTATTCCTAGACACGTACGTTCCTTTCAATTAATTGCAATGGCCTAACATTGTTTGAGCTACATTTCCATGTACCGAAGTGAAATCTAAACCTACTAAATTGTTTATAATGGTAACAAATGGTATTTAGTACTCAAAGGTGAAAATATTAGTTTGATTATTTTTTTGGCTCGACATTGCTTTTCTTGAGGTACATAAGAACGCAGAAAATAATCCAATACTTAGTATACAAATAATTTTTAAATTTTCGTACCTCGGCAGGCTGGCACGTTGCTGTCACCCTGACTCTCCAAACCCCCTCCTCATAACAAATCAAGGGAAGTTAAATAATATTGCAAAGAGTTGGATGGCACTTGCCCGATCCGATATTTTCGCTGGGCTAGCTATTCGGAATTGCTACTTACTCGTGCCAGCTGACATCTATCGCCGCCCAAATTGTATTTTTTGTCATTTTCTTAATTTTTAGATTTCCTAATGATATAAAACAAATATTAATTTTAGAATATTTTAATATTCTAAAATATTACACAGCGAAACCTTGCTCTAAATGTCAATTTTCTGTGCAAAATTTGGAACCTTTTTTTAAGAAAATTAAGTGGCATTTAAGCGCCACTAAAAGTGCAAAATTTGAAGCTCTTTTTGACAGAAAATTTTTGTGTTTTCTAAACTCTTCATTTAACGTCATTTGAAGCACATTAATTTACAAATACAATAGTGTTTACAAATTGCTGGTAATGTGCATATTAAAGGTGTGGGAGATCATTAAAAAGAATAACATTTGTGCAAAAGCAAAACATTTTCCAAAATTGAACTTTACGTCATATTAAAGAGTACAATTTGCACTATCCGTTCGAAAAGTTTGAAGAAAAAATTTGGAGCAATTTATGAGAAAATGGCGCTTAAGCCTCTCTGAAAATGCAGAAATTTGAGCTAGATTTATAGAAAATGGTTGAGTTTTCGAAAAACTTTATAGGACATTATTTGAAACGCATTCACTCACATTGTGGCGGCATGTAGCAGCGCCTTATGAAATCCGTAACAAAAGCTTGCTTTTTGTACTCCCTGGCACGCGCACGTGCGCCCAACCGCGCCCCACCCCGACCGCCTCTTCGCTGCCGCCGTGGTCACATCCCTCTGACGCCCCCTCGCCTGCTTTGGGAGAAATTTACAACCATTCGCCGTCGAAAACGCCGGGCCCTCCTCGTAGTGAATACCCCCTTTTGTGTTCCGCCCCCGCCCTCCCCTAAGCGAGTCTCCCTCACCAGCGCGTCCCTCGCCGCCACGCCTGTCGCGCTAATTCAAATAAGTTCTAACCCTTGCCATGCAATAATTGCTCCCAAGAGATGTCACCGTCCGATGAGTGCAGCTGCATTTCAGAAGACAAAGATAGAAGAGAGAGAACTCTTAGGAAATTCCCCACGAAATCACGAACCACGATTCGTCAAATTATTTCTGCGACGCAGTAAGCTCCGACCAATGACAATTTTCCGAAAGTAGGTCAGCGAGCCCAAGAGGAACTTAGGAGGGGGGAGATCTGAAGAGGAACGGATTCCCCAAATCTCGAAGTGAAAAGAAAACACTGGTGAAGTAGTCGCGAGCGAGTAAACACGAGAGCAGCGGTCGCGGGAGAAAACGCTTGCAAAGTAAGCGCGAGAGGAGACACTTAAGAGATAGTCGCGAGAGAATGCACTTAAGAAGTAGTCGCGAGAGAGCGCTTCATGCCTGGTCGTGGAAGCCGTGAACCAGTTTTTTGTTCGGGTATTCGACGAAATAGTAACTCGTTGCCTAATTCGAGCGTACGAGCCGCGAATACTATGATCCTGCTTCCGATCCGTGTCCGCAATTAAATGCTTCCGTATCGCGCGTCCGAGTCGTGATGAGGGGCGACTCCCGACACGTAACAGCGCCGTGGTGAAGGTTGAGAGGAGACCTTCCCGACCTTGTGGTATCCAGCGGCCCAGGGAGGCGTCCGCCCCCGTTCACAATTGCAGCTCATCGCAGGTCACCGATCGTCGAAGACGCCGAGGCCATCGACCGCGTCGGGCCCACCCCGGCACGCGCCTGCACAATAGATAAGTCTCCTACCGTACGCCCGCGCTTTGGGGCGTCCCACCTCGAAACGAGGCGGAGAATAATACCGACAATTCTCGAGTGTTTTGTTTTTCTCTGTTTTTTTTGTTAAGAGTTAAGCGGTGCCACATAATGGCATTTTTTATTGTAACATAGTTGTCTTTAATTAATTTTTTTTCTTTTCTTATTTACCGAGCTCACTAGGTAGGGTGTAATCCCACCTCATGGGATTTTTAATGTAACTTCCCCGACCGTAGGTGGGGAATAAATGTCCATTTTTTGTTTTATTGCCCAATTACGGCTAATTATTTTCAATGTAGTTTGTTGCCCCTGCACCTCACTTCCCCCACCACGCGAGGAGCCGCGATCATGCTCTACCGAACCGGCCGCCGTTGCAATACACATAATAATGTGAACAAATTGCCTTTAAAGTAAATATTAAGGACGTGAGAGACAAGTAAAAAAATTAAAATTTTGTAATTTTTGAAAAAACGAAAGGAATAGAACAATGTGGCGTTTATGTCATCTCATAGAGGACATTAAACAATTCGTACATTATTTTTTATTGTAATTGTTTATACCCTTCCTTAAAATATCTTCACTTCTCTTAAGCTATCTTCTCGCAACGTAATGCGTGTGCTGGTTACGCGTGCGTTCGTACCATTTTTGCTCCGGCTAGCGTACTTATTTATTTACTAATCACAAATCAACAACAACAAAATCGACATAAGAACCTATATCGAAGCAAACGCACTGTTGCCAGCTCCTACCCAGCACACACACATACGCATTCTTATTTCCTTCTAAAAATTCAATTACAGAAATTTATATAATTCGCGGGTCGTGACCGGCCCCGTACTAATTAGACCTGTAAACGTTTGTTTGGTTTGCAGTGACACCAGGATTCTATCTATCAAAAGAATAACACATTACATAACACATAACACTTAAATTTCGAAGTTATTGCCATGTTTCAATCACATTCGAATGCCAGTTCCACCAGAGCTTGTTGATTTTAGAACACCATCAACAGTTTTGACATTGAAGTTGCTCCAGGACGCAGTTTCGCTTCCGTTACTTCATCATTACCGTCGCTGAGGTTATCTTCACTGATGATTTCCCGAAGCTCCTCTACAATGAGCTCATTATAATTAGAGTTGCACAGATCCTGAATGGCTTTTCTGTTTATTTGGACAAAACACTTACCTCCAATTTGGCGCAATTGAATTGAATTATTTTACAATTGTGTTATTCTATAAATGTGAATTGACATTTCATCTGTGTAATTTTTGAAGAAAGTTATACTGCGAGCTCCGAGGTCTGCCGAGTTCGTTTCTCAGATGATAAAGGAAATGAAATTGGCTCGCTTTCAAGGAAAATGTACGACCAAAAGACCCACTCGCGAATGTTAAAACCGGTAGCATTTCTCTAATCGCGAATGTTCGGAACTCGCGAATAGCGAATCCGCGAATGTCGAGGGTGTTATGTTGGTAATAGAGTGGAGGTTGTAATGTTGGTCTAGGAAGCAGGCAGGAGCGAGCGAGAGGACAGAAGTGAGCGAAGTGTCTTACAGTGTTGTAAAATAAATGAACTGTTAACTTTTTCTACTAGGTTTCTTTCACGTATATAACATGGTGTCAGGAGTGGCGCTCTAATAACAATTCTAATAAAAGTTCATTAGAGTGCGAAACATCAATAGTTTTCGAAGAATTCTAACACAGCTAAGAAAGTGTGCACGTGGTTAAATTTTCGGCACGATGAGTGATCAGAACCTTGCAAGTTTTCTCGCCTCACAAACACTACTTCTACAGCAATTACAACAGGAACAAGCACAAGAAGCTCAAAAAAATGCTGAAATTTTTCGGATGGTTGGCAAACCTTTCCAAGAATTGAAGACGCTCTATCTAGAGCAGCAATAGAATATGAGGTTGAGGAAAAGACTACTTCTAAGCGGCTAGATATTTTTGAGTTGAGAAATGAATCTTGTATTAGCCAGGAAATTGAGAGGATTAATGTCGAAAAAATGCTACAAATTACACCAGAACGACTAAATGAGATTCGTGCAGCAACAGAATCGGATATGACAATGCAGAAATTAGTCAGCTATATTACTAGCGGATGGCCAAAACATATTGCTGATGTAGATGAAGCATGCAAAATTTATTACAAGTATAAGGATGAACACAAACCCAAATTGTGTACAGAAATGATAGAATTCTTATTGCGTTTAAATTAAGAAAGAAGATGACTGAAAAAGTTCATATTGCACATTTGGAATAGAAGTTACACTGAAACTAGCCAGAGATACAATCTTTTGGCCAGGCATGTCGGCAGACATTACGCAGAAAGTACAAAGTTGCGAAATCTGTATGAAATTCATGGACTCACAGCAACAGCCACCGATGCAGACACACAACATTCCAGAATATCCATTTCAATATGTTTCCATGGATATATTTTTCTCAGAATACAAAGCAAAGAAAGTACCTTTCTTGATCACAATTGATCATTATTCAGATTTCTTTGAACTTGATGTATTGTCTGACCTATCAGCTGAAACAAATGTACAAACATGTAAGAAGAACTTTCGTAGGAATGGGGTACCTTATAGAGTTTGTACGGACAATGGAACGAATTTCCAGAACAAAATTATGGAAGATTATTCAAGATCGTGGGGTTTTGAATTAGTGACATCTGCTCCCAAACATCAAAGGGGAAATGGGAAAGCTGAAGCTGCAGTAAAAATTGCAAAGAAGATAGCCAAGAAAGCTAACGAAAGTAATGATGATCATTGGTATGCTTTGTTACACTGGAGGAATACTCCCAACAAAATAGGATCCAGCCCAGCCCAAAGACTTTTCTCCCGGAGGACGAGAACAGGAATTCCTGCCACAATGAAGCACCTACAGCCTGAAGTAATTAAAGAAGTTTCTACAACAATAGAAAAAAAGAAAGGAAAGTAAATATTATTACGATCGCAAAACAAAGAAACTGCCAGATTTAGAAGTGGGCCAGTCTGTTGCCGTACAGCTTAACTCAGATAAAAATCATCTATGGGACAAAGGAACCATTCAATAGAAACTGAACGACAGAAACTACATTGTGGAAGTAAATAACCAACATTATAGGCGCAACATTGTGCACTTGAAGCCATTTCCCAGCCAGCCATCGTCAGAAACACATTTTATAATCAGTGAATCCATGAAATCATCAGATCTAACTGTTATGTACTGCGAAATGCAGGGTAGTAAAATAACAGTTCTGATTAATCAATTTATTACTGCCGTCCAAAGAATAAACCAGATACAAGCCAGAGGTAACAATTTGCCAGAAGATGTCCATACACGTAGCCAGTCCAACAAAAATAACCAATAGAATAATGTCACGTCCACAACCGTCGATCGCCAAAACACCGCCGTCACAACACTCCAAAGCACTTCTTAGCAGACTCACGCTCCAACCCCGAGCTGCTCCGAGCCGGCTCCCCCCTTATATAGCACCGGAGCCGGCGTGGCGAGTCTCCATATTCCCCTCCTTCTGGCGGGACGGCGGGGCCGCCACCCCTGGCCGCTGGCCCGTGACGCTTCTGTGCGGCCGTCGCCGCTCGACCTGCCCCTGGTGGCGCTCTCGGGAAGCAGCCATTCTTCCCTTGGTAGGCGGCGTGTTCGGGACGTCGCTCCCGGGACTGCACACAGTGGGCCGCAACCCACTCCCTTGGCCACAGTGGGTCAACTCGGCCCGCCTTGGCGGGCCTAAATGCTGTGTACACAGCACTAACAATAATAACAATTTTAGGAACGAAAAAGAAAAAACAATGTGTACCTCCAGTGCCTCAAATTTTACAAATTCAGAGAGTGGACAGAATTTCACAAATTCAGATAGTGGTGTGGCGTCGTTTAATCACTCAGACACAGACACGAAGGATTCGTAATAAAACAGATTTATTAGACTAAGAAATATATATATATATATATATATATATATATATATATATATATATATATATATATATACAAGGTTGACGAAGCACTTGTGGTCTTCTAGGTGGCGGCCTGCTCCCTTGCAGGAGCTCTTCCGCCGGAGTTTGGAATGTTTTAGGGGGTTTATTAGTAGTTCTGTGGCCGCCCTATGGTTGTCCCATGTCTGGGCGGCACACGTGAGTTCTTGCAGTCACTTTTGGTGCGTGTCCGTTGAAGTTGTTTGAGCAGCTCCAAAGAAGAAATGGAATGGCACTCGCCTCGCTTCACTCTTTGCCAAACGGTAGTTCTTAGGGTGTTTTTTTTTTTTTTTTTTTTTTTAATATAATTTAATTTATTTATTTATTTATAAAAACAATAATACATCATTTAATATTTACATGTGTGGTGTTAAGATAATAACAATAAAGAAAATAAATAAAGGAAGATGAATAATAATTAAACTGAGTCTAAATAGATAATTTTGAGCGAATGAATTTAGAATTTAAACAAAACAAAACAACACTGATGGAGTAAGTTTAACGAAATTAATTTTGACGAAGCGATTTAATGGTTCCAAAATAAAATCAGTTTGATAAAAAACAAAATGAACCAAAACAAAACACGACAAAGCAAGTCAAAGCAAAACAAAACAAAACGAACAAAATATACAAGGTTGCACAATTCATTCACTTTATACGTGCTTTACGGAACCCTCCTAAAGACAGCTTATCTTAGCCGCTACCTGCGACTGCTTTGCGAGTCCCCCACCCGCCCTTGCTTGACCGCAAGAACAGCGACCGCTTGAAAGCGTCGCTAGAGATGAGACTGTCGTCTCCCCGGACGAATCCGGCCGCTCACCCCCGGAGCGAAGTGCGTGAGCACTTAAGGAAGATACCACTTGGCGCCGTGCCACAAATGTATCCTGCTGATTATGCCCTTACTTTACCTTAAATAGATTCGGTCACATGACCGACGTGTCATGTGACTACTCCCCCTCCGTCTAAGTGACGTGGGTGCCCCACGTGACCTCCCCCCCTCAGAGCTTTGTAGGCGCCAACCGCCACGATGACGTCTGCAACCTACCACTGACGTGTCTTACCGCCCCCTGGCTTCAGCACCTTTCTGCATCCTGGCTTAGCCTAAACCCATCTTTGACACGCCCCCTTCCTGCTCAGCTTACAGGTCTGTCTATTTGTGGCTTCCATAGACAAAGGCACATCCTGTCTTTTATGTCTGCAAGCGTCACTATGCCACAGTGGACAGGCTTCCACCTCAAGACCCTCTAGGAACATTCGTTTGCCTAACAGACTTAAAGATTATATCGTGTACAAATAGTTATAAGCAGATTGTTAATTGAGTTGTATTACATTAGTTTTTATTTCATTTATAAAAAAAGGGGGAAGATGTTATGTTGGTAACAGAGTGGAGGTTGTAATGTTGGTCTATACTCGTTTTCACATTAAGAAGGCACAATGGGCTCTTATGGACAATGTTATTCTTACGGAAGAATTTCGTGCACTGTTACCAAATCGATTGTTGCAAAATTAAGTTGAAAAAATATAGTCTTGTAGAGAAAATTACGAGGAACACGATGGTAATCATGAAAAATGTGTCTTTTGGCTCCTTTTTAAATAAAATAATGAAAACCTTGGATTTCTGCGGAACTGACCTTCTAAGCACTTATTTATTCAAACCGTTGAAACACATCCAAATATTGGTGGAAATATTTTGCAAAAAATCGATACAATACTTCGTTTACCTCTACTGGAGTCAACGCTTTCATTTTATCAATACGTCGAAATGTGTGCTTTTAAAAAACTGGATTATCAATGAAAATGTGAAAATGTTTAATTTGTGCATTAGAATTTATCGTCGCTGCCATTTTTTTCGTTCTTGAAGTCCAATTAAAAACTTCCAGCGACAAAGTTTTTGGAAAAATTATGAAGTTATTTTCTATTATCACCCGAAGGTCTTTGGATGCATTACTTCTGAGCATTTGCCGTTTGTTTTGAAGTCGAGCAGGGCCGTGGGCCGTGGCGGTGGCCGGGCGCGACGCGAGGCGACGACGTAAATATCGATGGGCGACGCAGCGACGCGACGAAATACAAGGCACAGAGGCGGAATTTTCTGACCTGTAGGGCTGAAAGGAAGGGTCTGTTTATTTGACGTCAGCAGGGGAAGGGACAAACCAAAACAATCTCCGAATAATCCGTTAAGTTGTTTCGTAAGTTTCATCTTCTTGGATGTTCTGGTCAGTCGATCTTTGCTGGTGGATGTGAGTGGAAGTTGTGAATGTGCAGTGGTGTAGAAAAGTAGATAAGTAATTTAGTCTGTGATCAATTGTGAAGTGTTTTAATATTACGAGATAAAAATGGATCGGAAGAAAAGGGCGAAAGAATGAAAAGTGGTGAAAGAAAAACAATTTTAAAAGTATTCGAGTACTTAAAAAGAAATCATCCAAAGCGCAGTCAATCTTTCGTTGTGAATGAACTTTGCAAAGCAACAGGCATTAGCAGGCGTTCGTTCTATAGAATAAAAAAGGAAAATGAGAAAGGAGAAATAACAACACCGAAAAAAACAAGGGCTACTGGACTGAAGTATAGAACAAGTAGGGAAGTGAAGTATGATGATTTTGTACGCAGCGCGATACGTCGCAAATTCCACGCCTTTCTTTTTAAAAATGTCCCTGCAACAATCGAATGTGTAATGAAAGATGTTAATGATGATAAAGATTTACCAAATTTCAAATATACTACATTTTATCGCCTATTGAAAGAAATGGGTTTTGAATTTGAAAAGCGAGGGAAAAAGGCTCTACTTATAGAAAGAAATGACATTATATTGTGGCGACATTCATACTTACGCAAAATGCGACAGTATAGAAATGAGGAAAGAAATATAGTGTACATAGATGAAAGTTGGATAAATGTTGGACATACTGTATCGAAAGTTTGGAAGGACAAAACTGTAAAAACACCGAAGGATGCATTTTTGGCTGGATTGTCCACAGGTCTTAAGGGCCCTACAGCTCGGGGACCGCGATTTGTATTGCTACACGCCGGTGGCAAGATGGGATTTATAGAGGGGGCGAAACATGTTTTCTTGGCGAAGAAGAATTCTGGTGACTATCATGACGAAATGGATAGTGCTAGATTTGAACGGTGGTTCAAAGAACAGTTATTACCTAACATCGAGCCAGGAACTGTCATTGTTATGGACAATGCGCCCTACCATTGCAGAAAAAAAGAAGCCATTCCCAATTCCAATTCTCGTAAGGACGAAATTAAGAACTGGCTGATATCTAAAAACATTTTATTTCCAGAAGATTCTCTCAAAAGAGAATTGCTCGATGTCGTGCATTCTGTGCGCGGACAATTCAGTGATAATAATGTGGACTTAATTGCACAGGAGTTTGGGGCAATTGTTTGCAGATTACCTCCATATCATTGTGAACTTAACCCAATTGAATTGGTGTGGAGTCAGGTGAAAGGGCATGTTGCTCGAAATAACGCTAATTTTAAGGTCAAAGAAGTTGAGATTTTGATTCATAAAGCGTTTGAATCAGTCTCCCAGGAACAATGAATGAATTACTGTAGGCATGTTCAAGAGGTGGAAAATAATATGTGGCAAGCAGATGAACTTCAGGATGACATCCAACCTCTAGTCATTCGGTTGACAAACAGTTCTTCCAGCAATGATGACGAGGATTCTGCTGGTGATAGCAGTGAAGAGACATCCGAAGCCTCGATGGAGGGTATCGAGCCATTATTCAATTAAGGTAAGAGCAACTCTCTGAAGTAAATATAAAATTGATGGCTTATTGCGTAAATTAATTAACCAATATTTGACGGCGCAATCAACAATTTAGGGATATTTTTCATTTTAAAAGAGAATATGTGAAAACGGGTCCCTGTGTATTAGATATGTCTACTAATAATAATTACTAATATCGTATTAATAATAATAATAATAATAATAATAATAATAATAATAATAATAATAATAATAATAACAATAATAAGAATAAGCTGGCGCCGTGGCGCAGACGGTTGCGATAGCCGTCGTCTGCGCCGAGGAGGCTGCATGTTCGAGTCCTGCGTACGCGTGATTGTATTTATGATTGTCCCTTCACCCTCATCATCATCCTATCACCTCATAATTCACACTTGAAGGCTTAGTGACACTTCCAGGCGTAGCGAGGGATACAGATGAAAAGCTGATCCTACAAATTAAACACGTTAATCGCATAGCTTGGTCAGGAACGGCCGTTATGTCAATAATAATAATAATAATAATAATAATAATAATAATAATAATAATAATAATAATAATAATAATAATAATGTACCATGAGCGATGAAACCTTTTATTTAGTAGACGCATCCATTACAAAGAATGCTAGCCGTAATTTTGACGCTTCTTAAGCGAGCGAGTAAGGCAGCGTGACGTGTTGGCAACAACACGCGGATTCTCCATAAGACGCACAGTGCCATCTAAACGTGAAAAGTGGTATAGGAAGCAGGCAGGAGCAAGCGAGATGACAGAAGTGAATGAAGTGTCTTACAGTGTTGTACAATAAATAAACTGTTAACTTTTTCTACTAGTTTTCTTTCGCGTATATAACAGAGGGGTTACTGTATTATGCTGTGGTGATAGTGATCTGTCAGTAAGATCCATTATCTGTCAGTATATCTCTCTGATAACATCATGGTGGAAATAACATTCTACCAACATAGCCAAATCTGTCAGTAGGACACATTGTTTTTTCTTTTTCGTTCCTAAAATTGTTATTATTGTTAGATCTGATGATTTCATGGATTCACTGATTATAAACTGTGTTTCTGACGATGGCTGGCCGGGAAATGGCTTCAAGTGCACAATTCTGCATAGAGAAAATGTACAAAATCCCCGGACTATGTTAATATTAATAGACTGCAAAACACTGGTGCTTCCCTCCAAGTCATTTGTTCTGTCCATCTCCAGATGTCTGAAAGGGGCACCAAAGTAATCGTATTGGTATCACCTGGGTATCACGGGGTGAAAAGTATTGTATTTGTAATGTTGGTACCACCGATCGCATGGACATGCAATTTCGAGAGTGGTTTGTTAAGTGTTTAGACTTGTCACCTGCGTTACGTGTTTATGTCTTATTAGAATTGTGTTATTGGAAAGAAAATATTTGTACAAAGAGTTCGCGTTTTCGTGGGAAGCCAGTATTTTTATAGTTACCATCTTGTATAGAGCGTTCGTATTGTAATCGCTTTCTCTTGTTTCATAAAATTTTCGTTGAAGGGCCAGGGAAGCCGCAGTTAACCTAACAACAACACAACAACAACAACAACAACAACCTTCTCTTCTGGTTTTTAAGATCGTATGAGGATTTTGACAAAATGATGTCTAGGTCAGTGAGAGCCGAAACAAGAAGTAGAGCTAAAGATGACATTAAAAGAGTAATGCAAGTGGTTGATAAAGTACGCCACTGGTAAGTATGAGTTGATTAGGGTGAGAAACTGGGTATGTTACATGTTGCATCCTAAAATTATATCGCAAATTGTATGACAGGGAAAAGAAATGGGTGACAATTGGAGAAACAACGATGAAAATTTACAAATGGGTTCCAATATCAAGCAGCGAACAGGTAGGTAGTTGGTTCCTTTACCTCATTCGTATATAAAGCAATGCTTTCAAATGGTAATAAGACTTCCACTATTACACCTTTGGAGAGAACGCCTCGAATATTTAAATTGCTCTTAATATCATACTACAGTAAAATCTGTGTTAGCCGGAATTGATCAGGACATAAAAAAAATTCTGGTTTAGGAAGGTTTCTGTTCTGTGCAAAGTTGCCCATTTTATGACAGTTATGATATTGATGTTCTTGTCCTGAAAGTAGTAAAAATATATGATTGATCCTGACTCAACGGTACCCCCTGCTGTCACAGCCGAAGGACTGTGCCTCTCCATGACTTGGATCCGGGCGAGCGAAGTGAGAAAACTTACCATTGAAAGTAATTTGGCATAATAATGCAGCGGGGCCAAAGCGTATGAGGGCATCTCAAAACTTTGAGCCATGAAAATCGCCTTTCGGTACGATACTTATGAACTTATTAAGGAGCAAGGGGGTACACAGCAAGGGGTACTGTACAGTTGGGATCAACCAAATATATGAACATATAATGTATTTATGGAAGAAATCAACAATAAATGAATATTAAACACTCTTCATTAATGACTGTTGAGTTGAAAAATACATACCTTACAGTAATATGAAAAATGGTTAAAGTAGGGTGTACGGTACACCCGTAAAGAAGCAATGCAAAATGAATAAAACTTACTGATAGGCCATTTTCATGGCTCATAAACTTTTTAGTTGCACTCATACGCTTTGTCTCCGCCGGATTATAATGCCAAATTACTTTCAAAGGTAAGTTTTCTCGCTTCGCTCGCCCGGATCCAAATCACGGCGAGGCTTGGGCCTTCGGCCCTCGCGTTCACTATAAACAACCTTGAGTCTATCCACCGCATAATTACCAATACACTTTTATAAGAAATCACTTAAGTAAGAACTTTATAAGAATGCATCTAGTATTTAAACTGCGCAGTTGCAAACACAAGAAGATGCGCGAAATGCCAATTTGAATGACTTTCTTAAGTGGTACTGTACACTAGACTTCAGCCTGAAAATATCTGGCTATATTTGGACTGCTTGTTGACTCTTTCAATGCACAATGCTTCACAACTCAGTACTATGTCTCTCTGATATCCTTGCATGGCCTTGAGCAATGCATATCTGGTTGATGGATTATGATTTTCAACACAGGACAGGGAGACACGTGAATAGAGGTCCATATGGCCTATGGCTGGAGAGACAAGCAATCCCAAGGTCGAATTCTATGCCGACAGCTGAAGCCCCCTCTCCTTCAGTGTCTGGCTGGCAGGACTAAATCACATGTCACAGGCATAGAGAATTTAAAACAAGCTGGCAGTTGCATTCATTTCATTAGGAACATTCGTGTCTCTCTCAGGAATTCACAGGAATTAGTGTAATGAAGATTTTTTTCCTGCAGGATGTGAAAAAACATTCCGTTTCTGCGTTGGAGAGGTTCCTGTGTAAAATACCATATAATTTCAAGGGCTGAAGAAATTTTCTAATTAAGACAGATTTCCAGCTTAAGCAGATTTTACTGTATATCTGAATAAGTCACAAGTTATTTATTAAAAGATAATGACAAAGTTGACCTAAAAATTCTGAAGCAAAAAACAACTTTCAACTGAAGTACATCAGGGATTACATCAATGATATTCAAACAAATCTATTTGTGTGTAGGTTAATCTCTGATTTACAGCACCACTTGAAAGTTGTTTTTTTGCTCTCCTGTAAAATTAAGTTTTCTTGACTTATCACCTTATTCACTGAGGCCAAGGACATCATAGTTTTGTTTCATTTGTGGTTACCTTTCATTAAGTAGACTTTAATGATATTCTTACTATTGGTTTTTATTTTATAGAAAAAGAAAGGAAAAGATCATAGTAATAAAGAAAATTTGGCAAGGAAAGCGTCTGCCCTTGACTCATCAAATTCAAATTTTGGGTTAGCCGAGGACTCAAATACATGTAAATACGCCTTCTTTTTTTCTTCTGCATATGCCCGCTGAATGAATAGTACCACATTTTAAAATGACATTCAATATTTTTCAGGCTTTTCAGTTGTAAGTGACTCCCAAGGACCAACTGATTTTTCTGCCCAGCTTGGATTTTCAGAAGATTCAAATTCTCAGAGTAGTGAACCTAGTAGCAGTAAACGTGCTAAAACAGAGTAGGTATGTAGATCACAATTTCATGCCAGTATTATATTTTTATTTTCTTGATAATTTTTAGATACCAATGGCAGTGATATGACATATATTTATTTATCATGAATGTTTTAAAGAAGATGATTTATTGGAAAGCTGTTTAGTTTTTGTTGATTAGGAAACCAGTAGGGTTTACTCAAGCTTTTTCATGTCAAATTGTCTTGAATTGTTGAGGTGACAAAATTTTGTTGCATTATACATTTCACGTGAAAAAAAAACAACACAATGTTTGATTGTTTAGCTTGACAGTCATTGCATATGTTTAACTCTTGAAAAATTGAAATTCATGTTTTCACTCTGATGTCTTGCAACTTAAATGTTTTGTAACATTAATTATATTTGTTAGAACCATTTACTTAAATACTTTTTCCATTATCAAATAAATAATTTTGGTAGATAAATTTTTGGTATTTCAAATAATACTGTACAACAGTGACATTTAAGGTACAGTTACTTGCATTTTGCATATACCATATTCGGTGTCATAAATTGTTTGTTTTATTGTGCATTCAAACCAATCTTATTGATGTTATTGATATATATTGAAGAAAGGTGAACATTTCATTTCTTGTATTGATTGTTTTAGTAATCTAAAAGGATCTGGAAATAACCATGTGTGTTCAGTGCATTAAGTAGTTGCTTACATTATTTTCATCTTTCTACCTTGAATTATTTTGGCCATAATATTATTTTTCTTTGGCAGTCTTTGTGATGATTTAAAGAATTCATTTCTCCCTTCTTATTTTGGCCATAATATTATTTTTCTTTGGCAGTCCTTGTGATGATTTAAAGAATTCATTTCTCCCGTTGTTCTGAAATGCTTCCAATAGCAAATTACTTCAGAACCACATGTACCTTCAGGGACCCTCATTTGTTCTCCAAAAATTAACCATTTTATACTCTCAAAAGTAAAGAAATGTGTGTGTGTGTGTGCGTGCGTGTGTACATATACATACACACACCCATCGTCGTATAAAAAGCTGCACCCAGAAGGACGAGGCGGATTGCGATCATTGTTGGCAGGCAGGTAGAGGGTACCACGCTTACAAAATGATTACACTTTCACATTTGTAGGACCAACATTTATTGCGCTACACGGCCATAGACGGTACATGTTAATATGGCGAGGGCCGTCATGTTGGCGAACACGCATCCAGACGTCGCGGCATGGAGTTGTACAGGTCTCGAATGGAGTCCTGTGCTAGTCCATCCCATGCAACTTGCACCTGAGCGCGCAGTTCTTGCAGATTGGTGGGCAGGGGTGGGATCCTGATCGCCCACTCCACAGCACCCCAAACATTCTTGATCGAGGAGAGGTTTGGCGATGCCGCTGGCTATGGCAGAGTATCCACGGCTGCAAGGTATGCTCGGGATGCTGCGGTATGCGGAGGCGCGTTGTCCGTGCGGCGGTTTCGGTGCCTCCGAGGAACACTAACGGTGAATGGGCACCGTGAGATATCGCGCCCCACACCATCACCCTGCTGGCGGGACGTGTGATGGGATACCACGAACCGGTCGTCGCGGCAGTCCCCCACTACGCCTCCTGACACGGACTCGATGGTCGTCGCTATCGAGGCTCAGTGGGACTCGTCGCTGAAGATAACCCGCTGCCAATCTGCAATCTGCATGGCCCCAGGTCCGACGTTCCCGACACCAAGCGAGTCTATAACGTCGTTTTGGGGCATGGAGGAATATAGAACAGGAGGGGAAACTCGTGTGGCACCATCTACAATAAGGTACAGGAGTTAAATCGACAACACTGCACTCTGTGGCTAGAATGGATGCTTCTTGATCGCGGAACCAGCTGGCTCAAGTGCACGGTATTTGATCTACTTTTTGGGCATACAATGTAAATAATAACCTCTATAACATCACGTACTCCGAGATTTGCGCGCTATATAAAAAAATACAAAATCATTTGAGCAGGGGAAGAATCAACTGGCAACTATTAAAAGCAAACTTTTTTCTGTACAGTGTTCATAAAATTTATTCTGAAAAAAATCTTACATGATCATAGAGGTACAATAGAGATACAGAAGAATAATCTGGTATTGTAGACACCATCAAATTACTATTTAAATAGCTCTTGACATACAAATTAATATGTGTTAATGAAATAATAATTTATTCGTACCATCAACACCTAAAATTATAATTGTATCTCCACCATCTTTTCATGTTATAACTCAAAACAAATCAATTTTATAAGTGGTAGAATTGGCAGAAATGCTTTTATATCAACATAATAAAATTATTGACTTCTTGGATCAGATGTAGTTTGTTGTAGTATCAAATTATGTCATGACCATGAAACTACTAATACACCACATAATCATATTAGAAATAGATTGTTACGAAGAGCAAATATTTGGTACCTCGGAGACCCAAGTTCAGGACTTCCGATATGCAGACATGTCTATCAATTGGGCTACGGAATCAAACACTGCGTTTATGACACTTTTCTTGCAAGGAAAATACAATCTACCTGTATATTTGCGGGTATTACCTGTATTTTTGTGATAATTCATGTTCAATAGTTAAAAATAGTTTAATTAGACCAGGGAAGTAAGATATATGTAAGAACCAGGGGCGTAGCGTCCATGGCTGTGCTACATACCGTGACAATATCAGCTATTTTATTTTGAAATGGTTGTAAATTGTCCATTTGTTATTTGCTTTTTCTACTACAAAATATTTCATTATATTTCAAACATTGCGCCGTTGAGAATTCAATTCTTCTCAAGGATGAACGAATCAGTCTGAAATGCCACCTAGCCCATAGAGGAGAGATATCTGTCCTCTATGGCCTAACCTGCGCCGTGAATCACATGCACAGTGACCCATTATATTCAGGGTGCCTACCATGGTGCCTAAGAAAAACCTGTCGTTTTACGAAACTTTGTTGTTCTCTTCGGTATTTGTAAGAGAACGAGGTTAATTAATGAACATTGTCATTTTATTTAAGCTGTATTACCTTATTTTAATGCATTTAGCAACCATATATGTGTAGCCAATTTAGGTTAGGGATTGGTGATGGTTGAAGGCTCAAGGGTATATGACCGTGCAATCCACATCTATGCCCTGGAATGGCGAGCACCACGCGATGCAAAGTGCCTACATAATTGTGGAGTCATATTTTTGTGCCGTGCACAAATTATAGCACGTGAGAAACAGTAAAAAATATTTGAAAAAAATGAGAGAATAGAATTTTATTTAAACAGCCAACGCAGGCTATGTTGAGCAATACAACAGTGATATAAGGGAAATTCTGTCACACTTCATTCGAGTTGTATGCTTTTTTAGGAGACAAGAGCTTGTATTTTCTAGCCATAATGAAAATAGGGGATCATGAATTAGAGAAAATTTCATGGAATAATGTGTGAAATAATGAAATATAAAACTGACGAGGATGATATGAAAATTCCAGTGTTTCGTGCTATCTCACCAGAAATTCAGATTCATTGGATTTCAAGTATGAGCATGGTAATGTCCCGTGGAATTAAAAATGAAATTTCTAAAGCCTCTTTTGTCTCCACCCTACTGGATGAAATCCTTGATGTAAGCAGCAAAGGACAACTGTCAACTGTTTTTTCATTACGTGTCTGTAAATTGATTGATTTTCTTTTTCCTATTATATTTTTATTAATATAATAGGACTAGGATACTATAGGAATAGGAATTCATTAATATTAGGAAATATAATATGATTATATTTTTATTATAGATCATTGCTTTCCATTTTATAAATAATGCCAATTCTACTGGGTTTGAAATGATATGAATTGGACAATTTTGAAAATCATTGGGTTTGATAGTGCTCTTATTATTAAAGTATGAGGACACACATTTATATTTTGCTAGGTCGTGAACTTCAGTCAACTTTTTCTAACTTTCAACCAGTAAACTACATAAAGTACTTGAGCCATTATTACTTTTACTGGATCATTTTTTATTTTAATTATACAATTTATTTGTGTGCTCTGATTGATCAAAGTGACAGAAATGGTATTGGTGAATGAGAAATAATTAGAAGTTTTAAATTATTTTCTCGTTTCTCGAGTTACTTACCCTAAGCCAAAACTCAGGCTACGCCACTGGTAAGAACCTTAAAACAATTACATTAGGAATTCGTATACATTTTGTAACAGCAACAGTAACATATTTATTTATTAATCCTAATTAAATGGCGATTTTTAAATGTGTAGTTATTGAATTACATATACAGTCAATTATTTTGACACCACCATTGAAAGTTATTACACACCTACAGAAATCCTTTCCACTAGATTGTAGATAGGAGCAGATATTCTTATATACATAGTTGTACATCCAGAAACATATCATTCAGACCTCCTGATGTTTTAACCTCTTCCAGATCTACAGTATAGTTTGAAGAGGCTACATATCCCAATATATTTTTAGTTTAAAACACATGTTCTTTGTCCTAAGTCATCACATTTTCATTCAAACCATGTAATTGGAGGGGAATAAACTGGCAAGATTTAAAAGCTTAAATTCAACAAAAAGGACTCCGAAGGAGTATCCATTTGTTGTGGAAAGCTAGTGATAAAATTTGTATAAATAAAAACCTATTTATTGAGGTTGGAATACTACCGTTGCTTTGTCTATTTATGAATCAGTGGTATTCCCCCAAAGTGAATTACTCAAAGATATTTTCATGCAATTGAAATCTCTTCTTCTCTTACTTATCCCGCTGATCGGATTCTATGCTTCAGGTTACAGAATCGGTGCCCCTGAGTCACCTGTAATGAAAACATATATTTGAAAAATCGAATGCAGGAACACCACACCCTAAATTCTCCAGCATCAAGGTGGTACATTATTAAACTTTAGGCCTGTAAAATAATCACATCAAATTCCTGAAATGTACGGAACGATACATGAAGTAGCACAATACTAGACGGAAATCCCGTTCAATTACAGTAACTCATCATAACTCAAAATATTTCACTCACCTTCCCGGCTCGGAGGAAAACCTGAAGAAACTTTATTCCCTTTATCCTGCCGAACAACATTGGGACATCCGTGGGCCAAACATTTAGTAACTGTCATCTGCAACATTTGACGTACACCGCCAAACAACGCTCGCAAACGAAACGTCACAAACAAACACGTTGCCATGAACATCGTTCTCTCTTCAGGAAGAAATTAAATTCTAGGATAAAATGAATGGTAGAAGGTTCATAAGCTCGCACCTCTACCTGGCGAGCAAATTACCGAAGCAGCGTTTGAAATTACGCATGAACCTTAAAATAGATGCCGCCACATGGAAACGATGCTAGCGAATCCTCTAGTCCATAGTCTCAAACAGCGAGAGTTTCCCCTCCTGTTATACAGGGTGAGTCACGTAACTTTAGCACCTCCTGTAACTTTTGAACGGTTGAAGTTATTGCAATGCAGTTTTCACGGAAGTGCATGAGGGAAAGGGGCTAATAGATAGTGCATTAATTTCTATTTTATCACTTGTATTTTACGAGATTTTTTTAGGTAACTTTGTTTTTTCAAATAGAACTATACATATTTTTTCAGTCCACCATGACGAGCGTAAAAAGACGAATCCAATGATGTACATATTGTCATATGTTATATAGCATTTTTTAAATTAATTTTGATTTTTGCGACTGGGGTTTAACGGACATTTTGACTAGTCCACCACACAAGGTCACGCAGCGCTCCACCAGCAACGCGCGCCCGGGCAAGGGAAGGGAGATGTGAAGATACGAAACATATTCCAAATATTCACAAAGCCATTGCAGTTTTTTCCTGAACTGTGCTTTCCATCCTTCGGCATTTTCAGATTTTCGACTTTCTTTTATTGAAGGAATTAAAGGATGGAAAATAAGGATTTGTCTTAAGTTTGTATCGTAATAAAATTGTTTATAACTTCAACTCCATTTAATGGGGTTTCATAAGACACGTATTAATGGGATCTTGAAACAAAGCACAATAAGAATAAATAATTAAAACTACAAAAAATATTGCGTATTTTGAGCAAACAATTTCAATGTTAATAAGAATATAATAATAACTTAGGGATAGAAATAATCTTATTTCCATAAATACTACTTAAGACAAATCCGTATTTTCAATCCCTAAGAAACACAAAATATATTAAAATGGATCAGGATGGAAAGGAGAGTTCAGGAAAAAATGCAACAGTTTTGTGAATATTTTTCGTATCCTCAAGTACTAAAATCCCTTCCCTTTCCCGGCCCCGCGTTCAGGGCCGTCTTTGGGTTTGAAAGTACCCGAGGCACTCAGAGATTTCGGGGCCCCTAATTCTTAGTTCAACAAATTACGTTCTGGCGATCATAAGTTATTAAAAATTGAATATTACACAGTTAACAAGCATTTTGATTCCCCTTTTTAAGGTAAGGAAGGATTTTTAAAAAGCTAGATAAACGGAATTAAATAGCTTTAATCTCTGTTTTTCCTATAGTAATATTTTACTAATAACTCTAACAATAGTAACATAATAAAATATGATTAAAAAACAACACAAGCAATATTTACATAATAAGATCTAAGTAAAAAACAAACTAAGCATTTGTCAATGCTACTTTACGTAGTTTCGCTCGCACGAAGTCGTCAATTACATCGTCGAAGATCAATTCGTTCAAAATAGCATACTCAATCCTCACTCCTGGAAAACATTGCCTTTGATATTAACCAGCCATTCAGCAATACTGAAATTTGATGGCTATATTTATTTGTGCGATATGAATGAAAAACTCAATAGCTAAGGTGTTAATAGCGCAGAAAATGCAATATCTTAATATTGCGTAGCTGCTTTTATAATTCGGGAAAGTACGTGCTGTTCTAGCACCACTAGTTCAGTTTTGTTATATATTTTTTATTATCTGTGGGGGCCCTGAGGCATCAGCCTCGTCTGCCTATGCCTAAAGATGGCCCTGCCCGCGTTTGCTGGGGGAGCGCTGCGTGACCTTGTGGGGCTGACAGTTACAATGAAAATATCCGTTAAACACTAGTCGCAAAAAATCACAATTACTCAAAAAAATGCTTATCTAACATATGACAATATTTATAACTTTGGATTCGTCTTTTTACGCTTGTCATGATAGACTGAAAAAATATGTATAGTCCCATTTGAAAAAACAAAGTTACCTCAAATATCTCGTAAAATACAAGTGATAAAAGAGAAATAAATACACATATCGATTAGCCCCATTCCCTCATTCACTTCCGTGAAAACTGCATTGCAATATCTTCAATCGTTCAAAAGTTACAGGAGGTGCTAAAGTTACGTGACTCACCCTGTATATTCCTCCATGGTTAGAGGTGTGAGTGTGAGGCTTCGTAACGGTCGGCGTGCGGCGAACCCTGCGTTTTGCAACCGCCTGCCAATGGTACTGGCACTTACAGGATGTGACAGTGCAGGCTGCACAATCCGCTGAATAGGCACCAATCGTTGCCGTTGGATCTGTTCGCGCGTGGCGGACAATCCGTCGGTCCCCCTTCCTCGTGGTGCGTGGCGGACGTCCAGATCCCGCATTTCGTGCGTTTCTTCTTCAATCCGTTGCCACCAACAGCGAGTGATGGTGATGTCCGTGTACAACCGGTGTGGCGCGCAATAAGGCGACAGGACCAACCAGCCTCCCAGCACAGCCACGATGCGGCCCCTCTCGAAAGCGTCTAACAGGACAACTTGCTGTCAAACGCCTCGCCTAGGCATAAGTATACGTGCAGGTGACAATGGCGACGCTACCCGATGTCGCAATGGCTAGTGCACCCGTTTGAAGCCCTCTTATCTAGACCGGTGGGCACGACGTCACGCACCTACCACCAACCCCCCAGTGCGCGGCCGACCGTGAAAACGAAATCATTGGCTTGGTGAATGGTGTGCAAAATACCCACCGAGTTTGCAGCGGATCAGTAGGGTCCTTCGGGGTGCAGCTTCATTACCAAAATATTGTAGATTAATTTTTGCATATGGAATGTAAAATGGCAAAGGAATGTTTGTCTTTTTCACATCAGTTAAGCAAGAAGGCTGTTTTTCTCTTGGTTCATCTATCTCTTGGTTAATCTCAAGAATTTCTTGCAACTTTTTGAATTGAGTTAAGCTTTGTTACTCAGAATCAAAGTTTTGGTGAATGGTTTTGTTTTTGAGTGTTAGGATACATTTTATAATTTCAAAAATGTTGGTACTGGATAATACCATTCTGGCCAGCAAACCTATGCAGTTAACTTTCGTAGCAATACCTTGAATTGCTGGTGGCAGATTCCTTTTTACGAGAAACTATACAGTAATCCCTCGACATTCGCGAATTCGCTATTTGCGAGTTCCGAACATTCGCGATTAGAGAAATGCTACCGGTTTTAACATTCGCGAGTGGGTCTTTTGGTCGTACATTTTCCTTGAAAGCGAGCCAATTTCCTTTATCATCTGAGAAACGAACTCGGCTGACCTCGGAGCTCGCAGTATAACTTTCTTCAAAAATTGCACAGATGAAATGTCAATTCACATTTATAGAATAACACAATTGTAAAATAATTCAATTCAGTTACGCCAAATTGGAGGTAAGTGTTTTGTCCAAATAAACAGAAAAGCCATTCAGGATCTGTGCAACTCTAATTATAATGAGCTCATTGTAGAGGAGCTTCGGGAAATCATCAGTGAAGAAAACCTCAGCGACGGTAATGATGAAGAACGGAAGCGAAACTGCATCCTGGAGCAACTTCAATGTCAAAACTGTTGATGGTGTTCTAAAATCAACAAGCTCTAGTGGCACTGGCATTCGAATGTGATTGAAACATGGCAATAACTTCGAAATTTAAGGGAGAACAGAAGCAGGAACTTCCATATTCTGTTTGTAGTAGCGCTTAATCAGTTGTACTGTAATTGTCAGATTTTTTCCCTTTCTTTTTTAAACAGTTTTTCGATATCCATGAACCTATCCCACCTTTCTTCATTAAAAGATAACTTAACATTCGCGAGGTTTTTTGGGAACCTAACTCTCGCGAATGTTGAGGGATTACTGTATTATGTTGAAAAAATATTATCCCGCGTTGAGTTTTGACGATCTTCATAAAGAAAGCAAATGACACAAAACAATAAAAATCATCTATTTTGTTTGGGAGATGCCATGTCTTAGGCGCATGTAGTCTCCTGTGGAGCTAAGTAGAGATACTGGCTCTGGCTGTGGAAGCCCACACTTTCATAGTATGTTACATTCATTCATTACATTCATGGTTTCAAAGTTTCAACTTTGAAGACTGGTACAAAACATAAGTCTTGAGTTCAAAAGTGTAAAAGTAGACGCTCAATTAGGTTTTGGTGTGTTTAGTTTTCTTAAATTTGTTTGTCAATTTAAGGAGTTTCATGTCTCTCCTTAAAAATTTGTAACAAGTGGTTGCATTTGGAAATGTAAAACTGTTTTCGGGAAAATTTTATTTGGTATACTGTTTTAACCCATTAGTGCATGAAGTTTCCTGGCTTATTTTGGGGGGAAAAGATTGTATATCCATGTATTATACATCTAAAAGACATACTATGTGAATTATCAAAATTTTATTCTGCACCGTTTCCAAGAAAAACGTGATCCGATAAATCGGATCACATGCATACAGTACTCTTAAGTGCAGCTGTGGGGCTGCCCGGTTATGCTTTTAGTAAAAAGGACACTGGTGAAATTCCCGTGTACTAAGTCATTTATGACTCTAAAAATAAATTATATTTTAATCTTTTGGTCTATTTTGATGTCTAGACCAATTGTTACGTTATATTTATGTTACTGAGCAAACAAATGAAAATATTTCGATTCAGAAAAATGATGTTTATTCGTAAAAGATACAATGAAATTCTTTCCTTTCATATTATGATATGCATGAAAGTCGTTGAAGCATTTGGAATGCAATCCCGTATCATAGTTTTGGCACATGAATTTTCCTTTACCACTGACAGTGGCAAAGTTTCTTTTCTGTAGAAACTGGAATTATCCCGTGGTTTTTGTCGTCAAAATGAATGTCAGTATTTGGATCATTTGGCTGTTTTTCTTTTCTTGGTGATGTTTCATGAATGTTCAACAAGCTCAGGCAAATATCTCTTCGGAATTTTGAAAAACAATGGAATTTCTTATCATTTGGCAATATTTTTTTCATCAGGAGCTAGGTATTTACAACCGAAGTATCCAAAAATAAGCAAATATAAGCCAATATTCTTTCCGTTGTTGCATTCTAGTTCCGTAGTTCGCCATAATTTGGTCCATCAAATCCATCCCACCCATTCTTTTATTGTACGAACTAAAAACTACGAGCTGTCGAAAATTAATTTTACATTTTTTTCTCTTTCGACCACCGCGCGTAACGTTCCATTTCGTTTCCTTCATGATTTGTGGCAAAAGACAACATCATTGCCTTTCCATCTAACAAGCATAATTTCGGCAGACGAGGGAAAATCATTGCTCGTAATTGTTAGCGCCTTTTCTGTGTTCTTCTAACATGTTCAAAATCTTGGCAACAATACTTTTTCATTTAGAAGCAGTTGCTGGAAACGTAGAGAGAAAAAACGTAGCCATTCCAATATAGTGCAGTGAAAAGTGTCCCCTGTGCATGTGATCTGATATTTCGGATCACGAAAATTAATTTGAAATAGTTTAGTTATTTAGAAATATTTTCTTTGAATACCAATTCAAATGGACAACATGAACCTTCATTATTTCATTTCATGTAAAATTTGTTCATATCAATCAATGTTAGGTATTATAATTAAATGAAAACTTACCAGCTACGTAAAACAACAGAACTGTAATGCGCCATCATGCATTCTAATCGCTCTAAATCTAAAATTTCTGAAAGTTACAGCGTATACATTTAATTTATGCCTTTCCAACAATGCGAGCGTTGATTCGTGTGTATCTCAAACAGATAAGTCTCCAATGACAGGCATGGTTGACGCTTTTCTTAGCATCCGATTTATCGGATCACATGCACTAATGGGTTAATGTAATGCCTTTACAAATAATGTAACTAGATGTAATAGATTCTTTACAATATGATTCTCAAAGATACTCCTCTCAAAAAGGAGGTTTATTCACAACTGATTGTTTGTCTTTGTTCTAGGAAGAGAAGCCTTTTGAACTGTGAATATATTTTATGACATTGCTAAAGAACACATCCTTTTTTGCTACTTCTTATCCCACCTCATCCGCACTGTGTGAAGTTCTATTGAATGTGTTATGAGGAAACAACAGAAGTAGGTACATCCACGGTATCTACTAAAAATTGTGTGATGAAACATTGACTAGTTGGAAAGTTTGTGTATAAAGTGTATGTTTGAATAATTCAATATTGATGCATTTCTCTTCATAGAGATTTCAAGACACTGTTAGAACGATTTGTGTACTAATGAGATTTCTGTGAGTTTCCTAATTTTGTGAAACATTTATTCGAAGAAACAATTGTTAGAGAAAAATAATTATTTGTGGATGAATATAATAGTTTTAATTGTATTCCAAATATTTATTTAATATTGACTGTTGAAATCCCTCTTAAACTTATTCCCTTGTGTAGCCCATAAGAAGAGAATGGTAACCCAACACTACTCATTGAACTATTAAAGTATGTAACAACAAAATTTAAATGAAAAGATCTTGTGAATTAAAATTTCATTTTCTCATGTCTTGCTATGAACTGATCTTGTAATTAACAGCAATATTTTTGTAGTTAATACTTTTAAATATAATAATTAATAGCACATGTTGAAACTTCTTCCATATTTGATATAATTGAAAATGTATCTGTTATTGCCTGAAATAACATTTGAATCCAATATTGTTTTAATACTTGTATGAAATATGAATACATTTCACAAGGGAGAAACTGTACATTTTCCACGTTTCCACGTTTCTTAATAGAATTTGTGTTTCAAAAATTTTTCAGTGCAGTAGATATTTAAGTTGTACACTTATTATTTTTTCACATGAGTATGTAGTATTGAAATAATGGGATTTGTATAGAAGATGCTTGTAAGATAAAATGGTCTATGTAAATGTATTGAAAACCAAAAATAAAAAGAAAGAATTTATGGAGAATTTAAGCTGGTTTTACTGATGTTGATATCTAAAAGTGAAGTATTTATGATGGAGAAGGTTGAAATCCTAAGTTAAAATACCAGTGAAACGTATATTATTATGTTAATAGCATACAGGATTGGTTTAATTTGAAATAGAGATGAGATCTTACATCTTTCAAATCAAAACTTGTGAGTTGTGTAGTGTTTTACAGACTTGATATTTTTTATTTAGCTTCAGGAGGATCATTGAATATTTTGATTGACTTCATGATTGGCAGATCAGACATTTGTCAAACTAAGATTGTTTTAAAATAATGTGAATAAAAGTATGTACTAGTTTCATTGCATTTGATTCCGGTGGATCTCATAATAAATTGTAAAATTTATATAACTTGTAGAATTAGTTCTTATAATACATGTATTTAACATATTGCAACCGTATTCTGCAATGTGTTAAAATCTTTTCAGTGTTTGAGGGGTTCTAAGGGCACATATATTTTGAAAATGTTCTGTTTGCAGTCCTTTCCTGTAGACATAGATGACCATGCCCTTTGTTTTGAAGAACTTGTTTAGCATTCACAATGATGCTCTGAATAATTTTACATTTTGCACATGGTAATCTTTTTGATTTGTTTCTTAAACCGAGAAGCATTGAAAGAAAAAAAACTATCAGAGTTAAGAAAGGTTCTAATAATAAAAGTCGTAAATGGTAACTCCTTTCATAAACACAAAACTAGTGGTGCTACCAAAGTTCTATCTTGCTCTCGCATTGTCCCTAAATGCTCCGCAATATTAATCTACTAAATAAACCAGCAATTGTTTTACCGCTCTAAGACGCAATCCCAAATCCTCAGATTTAACTTACCGGGATTAAAGCCACTATGCCACATAAGCGCGAATGGACCGAACTCGGGCAAAGGTATAAACACGTAAATGTCCGATGATCCATGTAAAAAATACGACAAATAAATCAGGAATTATAAATTATAATAATGTCCACCGTAGATACATTTATTCCTTTCTCATTCATATTCAAAACGTAAAATTCAATATGAAGTGCCACCAAAGCACATATTTTTTTAATTATTTAAAATGCTAAAAGCATATAACGTGCTGGCGCTGAAACCACTGCGCCACACAAGCACAGTGCGCTGAAAAGATCGTTTTCCGGCGCACGATTATATAACTTTCTTTTCTTACGTAGTTATTCATAAGGCGAGAAAGTAATAATAATTTCGGAACCGTTAAGGATATGTAAGTTGATCGCATGGGTTCTGGTTAAATTGTATTTCAATTGAAGGGCTTAATGCAAGAAGGTGTTAACTCAGAAAATGCCCAAAAGAGGTATTTGAAGTTTAGTAAACTTGCCTGGAACTTTTTTTAATATTATCGGAAACGATTTCTTTTTTGTATTTTTCTTTCTTCCATTGGTCTAAGCTATTTGGTGTATCTTCTGTGCTCTTACCTCTAACATAACTACAAAATATTCACATCTTTTTTGAAAGAAGGTGTCAACTCACAGAGTTGACACCTTTTACCAGTAAGAAGATGTAAAGAAACACACTGCCGAAAGGTGTTAACTCTACTCTGGGAATATTTTCTGATGGAAAGTAATCTGAAAACGATGCTTATTTTAAAAATGAAGAGCTTAGTGCATGAAGATGTTAACTCAATTTTTAGTTTTGCCACCAAAACTACTTTTCTGAGAGTTTCCTATTAGTTGCTTTGCTACTTTTGAAGCAAATCACAGTATATCATAAAAAAGAAGTAATTTCCAGTAATATAAAAAAAGTTCCAACCAATTTTACCAAATCAAATATCCCCTTTGGCCAGTTTCTGAATTTACACCTTCTTGCACTAAGCCCTTCAAATATTACAATATGTATTACTCATTTGAGTGAACAAGAAAATGTATTTTCTGATGAAATTAGCACATGTTAATCATAAAACAATATTATGCTTATTTTTCTCAATAATATTACAATGAATTTAATTTGTTTGAAGATATCATATTTTTTTTGCGATCGCATGCAAAAATGTGCCAACTGTTGAGTTAACATCGTCTTGCTTGTAAATTCTGAGATAACACCTTCTTGCATACACCGTTTCCTTTGTGCGATGAGTTAACACCTTCACATCAAATATTTCCAAAAAATATTGTGATTTTTATAAAAAACTAGTAAAGTAACTAATAGGAAACTCCCAGTTGTTTTGACGATAAAAGTAAAAATCACAAAATTCTGTTAACACCTTCATGCACTAACAGATGCACACTAGACGATTGATTTGATATGACATACGTTTCAGAAATCGAATTGATTTTGAATTGAACAGTTGAAAAAATGTTTAAAAGATGCAATTTGGGAAAACACAGACAAGTCATGTGTGTGTGTATATATATTCTATTAGTATAAGTACTTGAAATCATTTTCAATAAAGTTTCTACACTCTATTAGTTTTTTCTGTGTAACAACACATTAATCAAATTGAAATCTTTGCCTGGGATTTGAACCCGGCATCTTCCGAAGTGAAGCGCTCAGTCCCAGCACGCCTTAACCACCTTGGCCGTTGGAGTGAGTTGTGGACTGAATATATTAATGAAAACGCTCTATCATTAGGAAGCCTGTAATTTTCAACATGCGAAAAACAAGTATTTTGGACGACCAAGAAAGACAGCAGTGAAGGGCTTACTCCAAATCCTATATCCGACTAACGAGATTAGAAAAATAACCTCTGCGAGAAAGTCTGTGCATAGAACCACCAGTTTATTTACCGTCGCCGCTTATTATACGTGTGGAGAAAATTTAAAGGAAACATTTTGGAGCGGTTTTTGAGAATTTTGTTGTAAATTTGAAGCGAAAATGACGCAAAAACGACTCGTTTTTCAGAAAATTCTTCATAACCTTTTTTTAAAGAGCTAATTTTGTACAACAGACTTTGTCTGAGGTAAAAATCTCTATCTACAATTTTGTAGTTTTGAAAATATTTTTTTTGCAATTTTCAAAAAAAAGTAATTCCAGGAAGTAGAGCTAAGACCATATTTTTTTACCGTCCCTCATTACATAAATGAAAAAAAATTACAGAAAAATTTGGAGCGGTTTTTGAGATTTTTTGTAAATTCGAAGCGCAATTTACGCAAAAACGACTAGTTTTTTCAAAAAATTGTACATGACCTTATTTAAATCGCTAATTTCGTGCAACCCACTAAGGCAAAAATCAGCTTCAATTTTGCAGTTATCGACAAATTGGGGATATCAACGAAAATGATACCTATTTCATTCCCTTAAACGTCCTTCGCACTAATCAACATCAAAATCTAATCAAACAATTTTGAGCAATTTTTTTAACTGTGAAAATCTTCGACGGGCTTCATGTAAAGTACTCCCAAAATTAAAATATCGGTTTCAAATTCCAGGAACCTTGACATCAGTGAAAATGATTGGGGAATATCAGTTTTGAAGAAAATCTGAATGGTTTAGGCGCTAGCGTTGACCACAGACCGTCGCCGTCAAGGTTTTGGCAGTATCAAGAAGCAACAAAACATAGATTTTCACTACACCAGGAGATAGAAGATTTTTTTTCTAAATTTAGCAACATATTTTATCCCTTTTTCGTTACCAGCTATAAAGGTTTTTCTGGCGAAAATTCGCCGTTTTCCGGCGCATGATTACATAACTTTCTCTTCTTACGAAGTATTCGTAAGGCGAGAAAGTAAAAAGACGAGATTCATACGAGCTCAAATCTTATAAGGAATATATATTTTTATTGTACTTATTTATTTGCCCTGACCCAATTATTAGATTTCTAGAACATACCTCTTCTAATAAACGGCCATCAATTTAAGAAATCTGAATTGAAGAAAGCCAATGAATCAATTTCAGATTTGGTATCAGAAAATTTATTTCTGATTCCAGGGCTGTACAGCAGGATCAAAACACGGTGTTAAATAAATGCTAAGCACATTCTTTCTCTTGCTAATTTCTGTAAACTGCGTAACTATTAAAACGGAAGGAACAATAATACATTGTGTACAATACCCTCCAGCAAAAGCAACCAAAGAACTGAAACTACATAATAATTATGTAAGTGGTAAACCCAATGCAAGATATCCAACACATCACTTGCATGGGAGCAACTCACAACTATACCTCATGGCTGCTATTGATACAGTTAGGAGGAACTAGCAGTGGCGAAGCGTGAGGTTAATTTTTGGATAAGCTGAGTCACGAACATATTGTAAAAACACATATTTTTACTTAATTTATGAAATATCGAATATTTAGAAGATAGAGATCAAAATACTACAAATTTAATAATAATAATAATAGTAATTATTATTATTATTAGTATTATTTCAATCATGCAACAATACTCAGATCAAGAATAAGCCTACTGCAGAATTGAAAAAAAATTGTAAATGGTTATGCTTATTTATAATAGATGTATACTCCTTGTTTGTACAGTTTTTTGTAAATTAATTCTAAATACCTGGTTTTCTTCAGAAAAAAATCAACGCTTTCTTTAAACATATCATCTTGCGAACACGTACACGAAATTTTCTTTTCTATTAAAATAGTAGCCAAGTTGAAGAGTGTTATTTGACTTAGAATTACGTTAATGAGTTTTAATTGTTTCAGAGTGCTCATTGTCAATGAGACACAGCGACATGCAGTTGCTGGTCAACGACATTTCACTTGTAACCTACACACGTATACGCTATTCAGTTAACTTACGAAATGAAATTACACTGATCAGATCCTGTTTGATCTTTCCAGAATACAATACTACTGGGGGATTCACACGCCGCGATACCAACCCATAAATGCTTGAAATCAACGCTTTTTTTAAATGATCTTGTTTTATTAAAAGTTAAACCAATGCTAAATGATGTGGGAGAAAGAGTTAACATTGTCAATAGTGTACTTAATGAATTGGCGACAGAGGAATACTAATTCTGAAATTTGGAATAAATAAATGTATTTACTTTTGTTAGTAGTGATATTTGAAGTTGCTCAATGACCTCTAGTGGACATTTCCGGAAGTTCCACGCAAGCTTGTGGTGAAGAGAGCGCCTGCCGGCAGGAGTTTAAATTACTTAGCCAGTTGTAAGGCCGGCCTACCCTTCTGGCCGAATAACCGGGCCAGCTTCTCAATGCGCATGCGCGCTCACTTCCCCGCGCCCCGTCCCTTGCCTACAAACTGTCTTCCAGTGGTAAGCGGAACGGCCTCAGCCTCACTCCCCAGCCTGCCCGATGCACCGGGCGGCGACAAAGACACTTCGCATTGAATGCGCATAAGAACAGAAAAATGAACTTGTGCGCATACTTTACGGTATAAATTGGCTAAAATAACATTATAAATTGACAATTTTCTTTTTTAGTGAAGATATATTTCCCGCCTTCTTCAAGATTCTTAGGGATAGCTCAGCTTACTCTGCCTACCCTGACGCTTCGCCACTGGGAACTAGTGGTGCTACTGAATGGCACAGACTTTCCCGTTTTAGTTTTCTGTTTCCTTGGGTCTGGGCTAGCTAATCGGAATTGCCACTCGTGCCAGCTGCCATCTATCGCCTCCCAAATTACATTTTCTTCAGGTTTTTGTTTCCTAATGATAGAATAGAAATATTAATTTTAGAATTTGAAGGAACACGAAAACCTCGACCTATCTGGCAATATTTTTCCTTTACAAATTTGTAGCCGTTTTTAAGAAAATCGCGTTTAAGCGCTACTAAAATGCGGAATTTGAAGCTGACATTTTCACAGAAAATTTTTGAGTTTTTAAAAAACTTAATTTGAATCTGTAATGATCTGGGATTCATTTCAGTGTTATTTAGAAACATTTTACTAAAAGAGGTGTAGTAAAGTTGGACTGAGTATAGAAAACTGGGAATACTTATTGTAAACATATGCATAGGATAAACAAGTGACGGCAGCGTCGCGTGTAAATATTACTTTTTGACCATGGAAACATCCGAAGGAAAATTAATTCGCGCATCAACATTCGATGGCGCAAATTCAGAGAAGAATTTAAAAACTTATTTCATTAAAATCGGACCACGGGTTGCGTTGTTTTAGCAATTTTTAGAAAATGCATATTCGACAAAATCTTCAAGTGAACAAACACAAGTGTTACAATTTGTGACGTCATTCGAGACAAAATTAATGTTTTTTCAAGATTACGGCAAAACGGAAGAATTAAATTAGACTAGAATTTACGAGGCTGCAGAGGAGAATTTCGGAAAAATTATGAATACCGAAAATTTAGGACACTAGGGAAGAAGGTAAATAAAGTTTTTCGAATTCATAACTTGGAGTTTAAGGAAAAACAATTGACGAAATGTGTGGTCATGGAAAGGAATATTAAGTTATGAAATAAAAATGTTTCGGCATAAGACGCAGAACGTCGGTTTGAAGAACAAAATAAGGGCAGTGAGAATTTTTAAAGAATTTAGAACATTAGAACATGACGGGAAAACGCGAAACGGGCGAAATATAATTATTTCGTAAGTAACCAGACAGGGCAAGAATGACGGCGAATTTGTTTTGTTTGAGCTTGAGACTATAAAAAGTCCTGACAACAATGGTCTTGAGATTCTGGCGAATGTTTTCATAGCATGCAGACGGTGTGTAAGTGGCTGCGATATTTTGGACTTTTTGGAGTTTTACACTGAGATGTGAAATTAGTGTAGAAAGATTTTGACGAGTGTTCTGACAAGCACCCTGACGGTATGTTCGTGGCTACAATAATTTGAATTGTTAGGGTTTTTATACGAAGATGTTAGCGACTTTGGATGTTGTGACTAAATGTAATGAGTT